>PVJD01003513.1:0-161207 GCA_004026545.1 Mormoops blainvillei | reverse complement strand
GTCCACCTCCCCGTCCGCCGGCCCGTTCATGACCGGCCCCGGGAGCAGTGCCTCAGCACTGTAGTCCCGCTACCGCGAGACGGTTTAGCCAGGCCTCTCACGCCCCCACTTCCGGAGACTAGGTAAAACTCTGTCCGCTGGAACTACAACTCCCGGCGTGCCCCGCGCCCAGGGCGCGTGACCACGCTGCAGCCCGCCTACGGAACGCCCGAAAAGAAACCTTGCTTCGAGGTGCTACGCTAAAGACGGTGTCACTGCGAAGCAATGATGTCACAAAGGTGACGGACGCCGGAGGGCGCCCTTACTGATTCTAAATGTGCTCAGCGATTGGAAGCCACAAGACCTGTCCCTCGGGGATTCCTAGTTTTCGGGAGGGATGTCCTTTTTCTTCTGTCTTTCGAAGTCACAGCTGTCTAGCTGGCCCGCGACCACGGATGGAGGCAGCGTCGCGGACTGATTACGTGACACCGAACGGTTGATGCGCCAAATCAGTTTCTAACGAGAATTAAGGTGGGGTGGGGAAGAACGACTGGTTCTAAGAAAAGGAAGGAGCCACGAGACCCTGCAACTGCCGGGAAAAGCAAGTTTTGTTCGGCAAAGTCCTCGGTTCAAGCGGCCCGTGACCGAAACCCAGCGGTCCCTTACCTCACGGCGCCACGATACTGCGCGTGCGCAAGCATCTGTCAAACGCGCTGACGGAGGCCGAGAAGAAAAACGCGGGAGCCACCAATCCCGGTTGGAGCAAAATGGCGCGGGAGAACGAGATGCAGGAGTTCACTCGTAGCTTCTTTGGAGGCCGCCCGGACCTTAGGTGCACTGGCGGTTGGGGTTGGGGTTGGGGTTGGAAAGGGAAGGGGTGGGACGAGGACTCCGCCTTGACACATGTCTCCACAGCACGCTCACGCACTCCATCGTGAGGCAGAGGTTCTTGGCTCACACCGGCCGCGACCACCTGGATCCTGAGGAGAAGCAGGCACTGAAGCGGCTAGTGGAGGAGGAACTGTTAAAGATGCAGGTGTGGGCGCTGAGCCCCGTCACGGGAGACAGGGTTTGTTGTCGAGGAGTAGTGGCCTGAGAAGGGGGTGTGGCAGAACACCTCCATATATTTTGCCCTTTTGATGCACAAACAGGTGGATGAAGTGCGTGCCAGAGAAGAAGGGCTAGACCTTGCCAAGAGGGCAAAGAGGCCTCCCATCCCCTGCAGTGACCCAGAGAGAAAAAGGTTCCGTTTGAATTCGGAGTCAGGTTAGTGACTTCTGCATAGTTGGTTCATTCAAATTTACTTTGCATGTATTACGTACCAAGCAGGGGTATCCAATCTATGGCCTCCCGGCCACATGCAGCCCAGTATGGCTATGAATGCGGCTCAACGCAAAATCGTAAATTTACTTAAAACATTTTGATTTTTTTTTTTGATTACATGTCACAATATATTTAATATGTGGCCCAAAACAACTCTTTTTCCAGTGTGGCCCAGAGACACCAAAAGGTTGGATACCCCTGTCCCAAGGCATTGGAAGAGGGCGTGAGGCCAGTGAGTCAGGAACCAGGAAGGGTGGACTAGTAGCAGTTTCCTGATGTAGTTTCCCAACCTTTAGTATCCCAAGCAGAGGGAGAAGGGACAGTAGGAACCTGTCCCAACCTTCTCTTTTTTTCACATTCCAGAGCTCAGCGCTGCAACCTCCAGGCCAGACTACTTCAACCCCCCAGCAAAGAATGGGGTGGCAGCAGCAGTCAGCCCAAAGCAAACCTCAGAAACAGTTGAGAGCAGCGATGGGGAAGAACAGCAGAGGGACCTTATTGCAAAGATTGGATTAGAAAAGGTGGTGATGAAGGAGAGCTGTGAGGAGGAAGAGAGCTCTGTTAGAACAAGAAAGGTTTGGAAAGAGGAGAGCAGTGAGGAAGAGGATGATGGGGAAAAGGAGTCCAAAGGTAGGACTAGGAAGAAACCTGTGACAAGAGACAGGACCCAGTGGAAGGGTAGCAAAAGGCAGAGTGCAAGCAGTGAGGAGGAGGGAGAAGGCAGTTGGAGGAAGTTGAAGCTAGCTTCCAAAAGCACTGGAAGGTCAGCCAAAGTGGAAAAGGGAAAGACAGCTGATGGTGAGGCAAGTGACTCGGAGAGGGAGGTGAATGACATTGAGGCAGAGGGGACCCCCAAGGGCAAGAGGAAAAACTACTCTTATAGGAAGAGCTCCAAGAAAAGCAGGACACGAAGTTCTTCCTCTTCTTCAGATGGCAGTCCAGAACCCAAAGGTGGGAACATGAGGGTGAAGGTGGGGTGGAAGACTACAATTAAGAACAAGCAGGCACCAAGGAAGATTTCAGCCCGTAGTAAGCGGGCCATGGAGGAGAATGAGGACAGTGAGGAGGAACATGTCCAGGGGCCAGGAAACAAAGGTGCTAAAAGCCAACAGGAAAGTGAAAAGGAGTGTGAGGGGGAAGAGACCCTAGCCAAGAAAAAGAACAAGGAGGAGGAGGATTGGAAACCTAGAGCTTCTTCGAGCAATGGAGGGAAAGAGTCAGCTTGGGAGGAGAGGGGTGGTAAGCAGAAAAGCAGGGCAGCGAGAGTGCTGGGAGACTGGGAGGACAGAGAGGGTGAGAAGGAAAAAGCAGCAGCAGACAGTGGGGATACGAGTGAGGGAGATGAAGAGCCCCTAGCGCAGAGGAAGAGCAAGGACAGGACCCAGTGGAAGGGTGGCAAAAGGCAGAGTGCAAGCAGTGAGGAGGATGGGGAAGACAAATGGAGAACGTTGAAACTGGCTACCAAAAGCAGTGGAAAATCAGCTAAAATGGAAATTGGAAAGACAGCCAATGGTGAGGCAAGTGACTCGGAGAGGGAGGTGAGTGACAGTGAGGCAGGGGGAGCTCCTAAGGGGGAAAGGAAGAACCGCTGTTACAGGAAGAGCTCCAAGAAATGCAGGACACGAAGCTCTTCCTCCTCTTCTTCAAATGGCAGTCCAGAACCCAAAGACAGGAAGGTGAGGGTGAAGGTGAGGTGGGACAGTTAAGGGAAGAGGGAGACCCGGCCTCAAGAGCAGAAGGCCTGGCCTTCAAATGTTCTTTCCTTGCCAGGCTGGTCATCGTGGTGAGGACCATCCTGCTGTGATGAGACTAAAGCGCTACATTCGGGCCTGTGGAGCCCATCGCAACTACAAGAAACTCCTGGGCTCCTGCCGCTCACGCAAGGAGCGCCTGTGTATCCTCCGGGCAGAGCTGGAAGCCCTGGGCATGAAGGGTGAGACTGGGTATGCTATAGGCACTGCAGGACTGGGCCTTGGCTGTTGGGGAAGAGAGTATCACAAGCCTCTTCTGCCCCAGGTAACCCTTCTTTAGAGAAGTGTCGGGCTCTGAAGGAGCAGCGGGAGGAGGCAGCCGAGGTGGCCTCCTTGGACATTACTAACATTATCAGCTGTTCAGGTAAGGGGCTTCTTTCTACTCCCCAGGAACAGATGGGGCTCGGGCTTTCTCATACAACTAATCTACTACCCCCGCCACCCTAGGTCGGCCACGCAGACGCACGGCCTGGAACCCTTCAGAAGCAGCCACCCCTGGGGAGCTGTACCGCCGGACCCTGGACTCAGAGGAAGAGAGGCACCGTCCCTCACGCCCAGACTGGTCACATATGCGTGGCATCATCAGCAGTGATGGCGAGAGTAACTGAGCTCCCTCATCTACCAGGAGGGACTTCAGACATTTGTAGAAGGCACATATATATAGCACCCCCACAACCAAACCCCTCAACTGTGTGCCCGCACTGAGCAGAAGCACTTTCTTCCAAGACTTGCAACCCCTAGGAACACAGTTGCTGGGATCCCACTGCTCAGCTTCACATTCTCAATTTAAAGTGCTTATAGGGGTTTATTTTTTAAGACTCAATAAAGGTGTGTTTGAATCACCTCATCAAAACTAGTTCCCTACTCACCCCCTGTACTTTGGACCAGGAGACTGAGAAGTGGCCATTTTCCTCCTGCCCACCCCTAGCCTGGTTCTCTTTAATTTTCCTTAGGTTCTCCAAAGAATTCCCAGCTTTTAGATCCTGCCATCCAGTCTGGTTCTGCCAGAGGGGTGTGGCTATCCTTCCTCCAGCCTGAACAGCATGCCTCTCTGATTCTCCTGCCTAGTTGGAAGGAGCATCTGAAAAACTGGCTTTCAGAATGTGAGGCACAAAATGAAATAACTTGGGGACAGCTGGTGTTTATGTCTTCCCTCCCCCTTATGCAAACAGTCACTTAGTCCATCGGCCAACTCTTTCAGCATTACAGGGGTGGATACAGGACCTATACCTGGCCAATCAGAGTACCACATAGGCCTCTGGTTACAGATGGAGCCTATGAAGTCACTTCAGGACTTTGCTGAGATTCTTGTTGAGGTTGCTGGTAAGATGTAAGCCTGGAGCTACCAGGAGTCTGAGCATGAAGTGAACCTTCTAAAAATCTGTGAAGCCAAAGCAAAGGGCCAAAAGGCTGCTGATCCCCTTTGAGGCTCTGGATCCAGTCATGCCCAAAGTCATTAAAACCACTCAAATTTTTAGTTACACAGCCCAATAAATCCTTTTAAAATACAAGTAACGCTATCCCCTGCCACTGAATAGTCCTTAATACACACTTTAGACAGAAAGGGTGAGTCCTGGGTCTGTTAGAATAATCAACAGTTTATTAAAAGCTTTGCCATGGGGCTCTGTGCCAGCCCCGTAGCTGGGAGGGGCTCTCATGACTGCCCCCAGACTGGGGAGCAGTCCCTTCCAAGGTCCTCCCTTGTTCCCCTGCCCCAGCTCTGATTGAGATCAATTAAAAAAAAAAAAAAAAAAAGACAAGACGGCACAGGACGTCAGACGGCAACGGGGGAATGGAAGACCCAGGCATCCTGACCCCAAGACCCCATCCTGATCCTTCTTCCTAGGAAGGACTTTTCCTCCTGTTCTTCCCACCCCGGATCCCAGACTTGCTCTGCCACATCCCAGGTGTGGGGGCCTGGTGTCCCCAGTCCATGGCCCCATTGCAGGGGGTAGTATAGTTCTCTGAATATAATTATGTCTAGACCCACCCTTCCCCTCCCCCAGGGGACTAGATGAATATTTGACACACACACATCTCCCTCCTTTTCCGAGGCTGTGATGGAGAGACACCCTGGCACCATGGTGGGGAGGCAGGGACTCCTGGTCAGCCTTGAGGCACCTATACCCAAGCTGACACTGGGCCACTGGCCAGCCCAAGAAGCTCATGAAATGAGGAGGTTTGAGGAGAGCTGGAACCAACATCCTGTTCCCCACCCTTTGGTGGGCCTCAAGCTTACAGCCCTCCAGGATCAGGCTCCACCCACCCCTGCCCTTGCCCCTTCATCTGCTCATCCACCTTGCACTTCAGGAATAGAAGTGGGAGGAACCATTGAGGATATGGGAAGCGACACTGGTGCTGCGGCTTAGAGGCCCAGGCACTGCGGCAGCAGGTGGGCCCACACTGTCACTGCCACTGCCCCCCGAGGCTGCACGTCGCAGAGGCTGGGGGCTGTTTCTTAGCAGCAGCAGGGCTCCACCACGCGGTGTCCCACTTTGTGCTGGGGGCCCCAGCCAGTTTGGGGGACCTGGGGGAGCCAGCAAAGAGGGCTGACGCCAGGCTGGTGGGGGCATGCCTGGTGGAGGAGGGCCGTGGCTCCAGTGTGCCCCTGAACGGGGAACAGGGCGGGAAGGCCAGGCAGGGGCAGGGGGTGGAGCAGGATACCCCTGAGCAGCAGCCTCAGCTGGGATGCCCCCCAGGGCCATACTGGAGAAACCCAGCCTCATGCTTTCTGCATCAAAAGCCTCGATCTCACGGGCCTGCCTCTCAAGCAAACTCCGGATTCGCTCGGAGCGCCCTGTCTGCAGGGCCAGCAGCTCCTCTTCCACCTGAGGCACCAAGAAGAGAGATTAAGAGTCCAGTGAGGGTGAGAGGACTGCTCTCCACACCCTGTCTTGGAGATCAAGCCCTCTTACCCGCTGCTCCAGCAGTGCCCGCCTCAGAGCTACTCTCTGCTCCAACTCTCGTAACTCCCTCTCGTGTTGACTCTCTGTGCGGATCTTGATCTTGCTCTGATAAGCATTGAGCAGCTCCAGTTCCTGTTGCAGCTGTTGCCTTAGGGCTTGGAACTCTGCTTCTTGGGTCTCATCAAGCCGCAACTGGAGAATAGGAAGAACTAGTTTTAGGGGCCTCTTCCCCCACCCCCACAATCCTCCCCTGCCCCAGGTAGGCCTGGGCCCTAAGGTTTCAAGAAGCAGCCAGTGTCAACATCTACCAAAATAAAAGGTCATCATACCCTGTGACACAGCAATTACACTTCCAGGAATTTATCCCCAAGGTATACTTGCACATGTGCTCGAAGGTGTTCACTGAAGCGTTGTAATAGCAAAATGCTGGAAACAACCTAAATGTCCACCAATAAGGGATGGGTTAAATAAATTATGGTACATCCATACCATGGAAAACTCTATGCTGTTAAAAAAATGAGATATGTGTACTGACATGGGAAGATGTCCAAGAAATATTAGGTGGGAAAAAAGTTAAAGAACAGTATGTAAATTATGATTCCACTTTTGTTTAAAAATTTTATGTAACTTTTAAAATATGCATAGGAAAAAAATCTAGTACATTGAATTATTAACAAGTTACCTCTGAGAGGTAGCATTGGGTGGAAAAATGGCAACAAGTAGCATTACTTTTTACACCATGTGTATATTTTAAGTGGCCCATTCCAGTGTTATGTGTGATCACTTTTAGAACAGCAACCTTCAAATCCTCCAGAAGTCTGAGAAAATTGGCCTGAGGGCTACAAGCACTTTGATTTGCTCCCTCTTCACATATTAAACTAACTCAAGCTCAAGAAAAATTATAGCCACTCTTTCCTTGGCGGTTCTTGGTCGAGTAGGCAGGCTGGCTTTGTCAAAACCTTAAGAAAATACTCAAGAGATAAAACCATTGCGGAGAACACTAACAGTGGGAGAGTTCTGAGCTTCCCAGGAACAAAAAGCTTCTTCTATGTCCACCCTCCCCACCCCCCCCAACTTTCATTGCCCATAACTAAGTGGGAAATAGACGCCAACCTCCACCATGCTCACTCCCTGGACCCCAGGCCTCACCGCCTGTGAGCTGAGCATCTCCGAGATGGACTGGTCGTATTGCTCAGCTAGGATTGCCAGCTTTCGGGTCTGTTCTTCCTTGAGCCGCTTAAGGAGGCTCTTGTGCTGAGCTTTGGGCGTGGTCTCCAGCAAGTGTGCCCGCAGAGCCTTGTATTGCCGAGTCTGGATCTTACACGTCTCCTGGAACTGCTTCTTGATCTGCAGCTCCTTAGACTATGCAGTGGATGGACCGAGGGGAAACGGGGGCAGGGGAGAGGAGGTAGAAGAGGAGGAGGAAGAGGAGTAGGAGGAGGAAGAGGATAAGGAGGAGAGGAGGAACAATCAGGAGAAAGGGGAGAAGAGAGAGAGGAGGAGAGGAGACAGAAACAGAGACAGGGAGAGGGAGAGAAACAGAAAACATGTTAGACAGAGGGGGCGGGGGGAACTGTATACAGACAGACATGGAGAGGTTGGATTGTGTTGAGAGAGATCAGGAAGATTCTCGATGGGCAAGAGATGCAAAGAAAACAAGACAGGTTCCAAGAGCATCTTCAGAGTTGGGTGGAAAACTCACAAGAAACAGCAGAAGAGTTTGTGGACAGAAAACTGAGAATTTTTAGAGTACTGAGGGCATACGAGAAGTTTTGACCATGCAAAGAGAAAATACAACCTAGAGATAGAAGCATGTGAGCAGATACAGAATGCATATAAGAGGAGTGAGAAAACCAAGTCACACAACACGCCCATGGAAGAGAGTAACACAGCTAAAGACAGAGGAAGGCCCAGGTTCAGTACCTCTGGGTAGGAAGGAGGGAAGGAGGATAAGCACCGAGCTCAGAAGTAGATAAGAAGAGGTGGCCCCATCTCGGGCCATGTTAAGGCAAAGGGGCAAAGGAGGTGGCCAGAAAGGGCCTGACAATTTCAATGGGCCAGCAGCTGTCACTGGCCAAATCTCCACATTGCAGCCAGTCCCTTATGCACTCAGCTCCCACTCCAAGCCCACAACCAATTCCATTTCCATGGCCCCCATACTCTCTGCCTGGCCCCCCAAACTCACCACCCGCTACTGTATAGGGTTTCCGGTCCCATCCCCGAGCCTTCTAGGATTATGCCTGATGCCAGGAAAGAAATTCAGCTCCCAGAAAGGAAGGAATCTTATTGGGAACAGGTTGGGAGACAAAGCAGGGGGATGAGCACAAAAGGACCTGGAACCTAAGGATTGCCTTAAAGAATCCACAAATGGGAACTGTGGGACCAAGAAGTTATGTCAAAGCTCAAAGAGGTCCAGACTCCCAAGCTGGTGGTGGTCATGATGCAACGAAGCTATGATGGCAGAGAGGATGAGGCTGAGGAGTGAAAGGGGTTGAGATAACGCAGATGGAGGTGAAGAGGTCATGGAACTGGGGGCCAAGGGTCTGGATTGGGGGCATACCAGGGAGGCTAGGCGGCAGGACAAAGCAGACAGAGGCAGCCTGGGCCAAAGGTACAGTTCCGCTCAGTATTTTATTTGTGTTTGTCTTTTTCTTTTTTTTTTTTTTTTTGTGGGGGAAAGGGGACAGGTTGGAAGGGAGACAGAAAAACAAAATCAAAGAGAGAAAAAAAAAACATGATTTCCCACCCACCACCACCCCTGGCCCCAGGCCTGAGTCGATGAGGGTGAGGATGAGCACACACACAGTGGGAGAACAGCAATAACTTAGGGTAGGGGAGGAGCTTCAGAACACAAAGTGTAACTTGTGGGCTCAACAGTGGAGGAGGCTGCCTGTCTAGAGGTCCAAAGGGCTAGCGGGTGGGTGAGGAGGTGGGGAAGTATACTGAGGAAGGATGGGTGAAGGGGAAGATTGGGACTGCAGAATCTTCACTGAGTAGTGGGATATAAAGTGCTCAATGCTCTAGATTTGGGCTGGTGAAGAGCTAGAGTTGGTCACCTCCAGGGAGGCAGGGCCCGGGACTGACGGGTTCGAAATCTCCTCCCAGCTAGACTCCCTGGTGGTGGTTGGTGGGAGGCAGGGGTTCCTAGCCTGCGCTGGCTACGTGGTAGCAGTCGGGGGATACGGCTGGGCCGTTCACCCCGAAGCAGGCCCCAGCTGGCTAGTGTGTGGATAGCCCAGGGAGGCAAGCGGGAGGCCAAACCCTGGCTGGCCCGTGCCAGGCGCCCATTCCAGCCCTTGCACAGGGCCCAAAACTTTGTCAATAGGGCTAGTGGGTGTCGAACAGCCCGGGAGTTATTCCGCCGAGGCCCAGGGACAGGCAGTCGGCTACGGAAGCCATCCTTATTGGTCTTGGGGTAGAGTGCAAACAGACCCCGATCCCCCACAGCCCCGCAGCCCTGTAGGGCTCTGAAGGCCATAGGTGATAGGCGCAGCAGAGCCCGCAGCCAGAGCCGAGAGATGCTGCGGCGGATCCGAGGGCCCTGCTGCCGCACCCATTTGCCCCCAGCTGCCATAGCTGCCAGAGGTAGAGCCAGGCCTACCCAGGCTAAGAGCCAGGCAGCTCCAAGCCCCAGAGGGACACCCATAAGGCCTCGGCGCCAGCTCAGACCCAGAACAGCCCCCAGTGCAGTGCCCTGGGCCAGGAGTAAGAACAGACTGGGGGGCAGATGCAGTGCTGTACAAAGAAGTAGGTAGGAGGCCCCCAGGCCTACCAGCCCCACTTCAAGGGCCAGCAGTGAGGCCTGCAAGCCACCCCCACCCTGGGCCGCCAGCAGTGGGAGCAACAGCAGAAGTAGTAGGGGCAGGAGGCCAGAGGAGGACCCCACTGCAAAGGAGAGACCGGCCAGAAGGCCATGGGACAGGAGTCCAGGTAACTGGCTAGCAGGGCTGGGCCTCAGATATGTTGGAGGGGGTTCGGGGGGGATGTCTGGTGAGGGACAACCATCTCCAGGATCCCTTGGGGTCCTAATTGGAGCCCCCTCTTCCTCTTCCTCCTCCTCCTCAGGGACTGGGGTCAGTGCTAGACCCTGGACCCAGCCAAGCTCAAATTCCTCATCCAGGAGGCTCCCATCCTCCTTTGCCCACAACCTCCATGCCCCAGTCACCTCCTGGTCCACAATGTTCCTCTCCTGAGATGCCAGGGATGGGACTCTAAGCTCCTCTATTTCCATCTCAGGAAGACCCCAAACTTCCTCAACAAAACTATGTTTTTGTGGACTGGGACTAGGGGTTCCTGATTCTTCCCCCAATATTCTCGGCTCCTCTGGTTCCAAGGTGGCCCCTTCCTTTCCCAGAATCCTTCTCTCTGGAACTGCTTCCTCCTCCTCTCCCAGGATTCTTTGGTCCAGGACTGCCTCCTGGCCAGATAAGCAGGGCTGCTCTTCTCTAGGGGTGCCTGTGCTGGGTGGTCCCAGAGCCCCAGGAATGGGGAGCGGGAGACCCGGGGGACGCTGGCCTGCACGTACTTTGAGGCTCTTGGGCTGCTGGCGAACCTGGGCCGCATGCTTCTGCCGCAACTCTTGCTCCCGCCGCTTGTTGTACTCCAGCTGGTTGCCCAGCTCTGTCTGATGCTGCAGGCGGGTGAGCTCTGCCCTCGTGCGCTGTACGGCCTGGAGCTGTCGTAGCTCCAGCTCCCGTGTGGCCTCATGCTGCCGCAGCAGCAAAGCACACTCCAAGTCCTTCTGTGTCTGTTTCTTGTTCAAGTCCTAAAGCAGGAGAGAGGCAGGGCCCACAGCCCAGTTAGGAAGCCTTCCTGGTGTCAAAGAAGTGAGAGCCCCAAAACTCCTTGGCAGAGAGAGCTGAGAGTTAGGAGATGAGGTGTGTAGATGAGGGGTATAAGGGAGCGAAACTCTTGGCTGGCCTGGGAACAGAATCCTAAAGGAACTCTAGCAGGGTCTCTCTGATGGGCACAAGAAGCAAAGGTGGTGTTCAAGAGAAGCGTAGCCATACACAAATGAGGGCAGAGGGGAAAGATGACCACTTGTGAGGCAAAAGGAAAACATTTTCTGGGATCCTAGGGTAGGCTCGGCGGTGGGCGGAAGAGGTGGTTGAGGTGGGCGCTGGGGAGTAGAGGGGATGGGGTGACCTGCCTCTCGCAGTAGATCCTGGTCTAGGCTGTGACGAGCCAGCAGCATTTTGCGCTTGTACTGGCGACACTGCAGCTCAAAGTACTGGCGCTGTCGTCGTAGCAGCCCTGCCTCTTCCTCCGCCTGGCACTGCTGTAGCTGCTCCTTCTGCCGCAAAAGCCACTCAGCCTTCTCCCGCTTCGGTGTGCTGGGGTTCTCCTGGAGCTCCTAGATAAGGGCAGTAGGGAGAGCAGGGTGGTCAGGTCCTGCCTTACCCACAAGCGAGCCCTACCCACTGCTACAGCCTACCCCACCTCCTTCAGCTGCTCCTTCCGAAGTTTATAGGTCCGCTTCTGCGCCTCCAGCAGGGCAGCCAGTTCCTTCTTCTGCTGCCCAAGAATGTGCTGCTGAAACTTACGTTCCTCAGCTTGGGCAGCTCGCGCCTCCTTCTCACCGATAGCCTGGTGCCGCCGTGCCAGCTTTTCTGCTTCAGCCCCAAAGCCAGCCCGCTGTGCCTCAAGCTCCCGCTGCAGCCGTGCACTATGCTCCTCACGTTCACCCCTCAGCCGTGACTCCAGGGCTAGCAGCTGTTTCTGGTGCTGTCGTCGCATCCGCTTATAGCCGCTTAGCTGCTCCCTCAGAGCTGAGTCCTGCTCATGCTCCTGGATCTGACGGCTGACCTGGGGCGGAAGAAAGGATGAGAAGAAGGGCTCAGCCCTGGTCTCATTTTATTAACACATACAGTCTTCATTCTCTATGGAGAAAGAATATGGGTTTTAGAGTCCTAGGTTTAATTCTCATTTGGTACATTCCTCACACATAGCCTCTCTAAGCCTGCCACCTCAACTGGATAATGGAAATATAATCAACTTCACAGGCTGATGTGACTGAATGAGACAATAAAAGGTGCTGAGCACAGGGACTGGTGTAAGGGTAGGAACAATTCAGACTGGTTCAAGAGAGTAATCAGAAAAGACTTGGACCCAAGTTCCAGCTCTGCCACTTACTAACCATGTGACCTCAAGCCAGTTAAGGTTGCTAAGCCTTGATTTCCTTATCTATTAAATGGGGCGATGATACCCTTTTACAGGGGGCTGTGGAGATTAACTTTGATACATACATACTAGTGTCTACAACACTCTGATCAGTGTTGGCTTCCTTCTCCTTCAGCAAACACTGAGGACCATTACAGCCCAAGTACAGAGCCGGGATCTGGGTCATGAGATGTTGGAATAACAAGAACACTGGGCCTGGATGTCCTCATCTGAGGTTTAAGCTCAGGTCCAATGTCAAAGGGCTATATCAGTGAACCCCAAATTAGGCCAGACGGCCAATACCCTGGAAGTGAGGCCTCTCTGCACAGTAACACAAAGAACCAAGCATCACAGGATCTGAAGAGTTGTCCTAATGAAATAGCGAAGTACATGCAGAGACCACAAGAACATACTAAACCAACCAGTAGCCTCTAAGGAATGTAATCTAAATGTTTATTTAAAAGTATGGGTGAAAAACTATGTTGTATACAAAGTCTACCCACTTTTTTCCTGTCCACTAAGAAAAACACTGTTATAACTTAATTTTAGAAAAGGACCAAGGTCCTGCTTACAGAATTTGAGAACCATCAAAGGTGCTTGGGCAAGTGACTTGGGCAAGCAGGCCCTCTGAGTCATGGCTGCCTCATCTCTCCAATAGGATCTAATTCTCTTCCTTCCAGAGGAACTTGATGGATTAAATATAGTCATGTGTATGGACCTGAGAACCAATCAGTGGTATGAGGCAGACACCTGAACACCACCCCGGCCCTCCAAAAGCATGTAATCCAGTACACCTGTCATACTACTATTCAGGAGCAGCACAACACAGGGGTATACAGCAGTGGTTGGCAGGAGCCTGGGAAGGCACCCCAGGAGATGCTAAGCCCAGCCATGAAAATTAAACAAGTGATTGCCAAGCTAGGAACACCCAATGTGGTCAATCCCCTGGAAGTCACAGACCTCCCCTAGGTCTATCCTCTAGGGGAGGTAGTGTGACCAACACAGTCTGCTGGAAGGAGGCAGGGTCAAAGTGAGGAGAAAGTGAGAGACGGCAACAAAAAAAATGAGGGTGGAATCTGGACTTACTCATGTGCCACAAGGAGAAAATCATTTCTGGACAGTTGGGGCCTCCAAGCCAAGGGAGGATGGCTACACTTACCAGGGAGGCAGTACGGATGGTGGCAAAGTGGTCCCGGTTGCGGCAGTAGGCTCGGCGGCGGGCGGAAGAGGTGGTTGAGGTGGGAGCTGGGGCTGCAGGTGCCTGGAGTGGGCCCGGGGTCAGCTCTGGCTGGTAAGGGTCATCATACAGGTTGTCAGAGCCCTAGAGAGAAGATGGGAAGGATGCCCCAAGCTCAGAGGCCAATGGGTGCAAAGGGAGTTCCCTGGAGACCCAGTCAGGCTTAGAGAGGCAGTCACGCTTGGGAAAGAGAGCCTGAGCAAGGCGGCTTGGGCTGGGCCTTGCTGCTGTCAGGCCTACTCAGGGTGAGCTGCATACCGGTAGCCGGTGGATAATGGAACTATGGGAGGTGACTGTGTGCTCCCCCTCCTGCATCATGGCCATCTCCCGGGCTTCAGGGCCTTCTTCTTCCTCTTCCTCCTCTTCCTCCTCTTCTTCCTCCTCCTCATTGTCTGAGGCATCTGCTAGGCTGTTGACTGAGCTGCTCTGACTGGAGGCGCTGATGGACATGCTGGGTACTGAGTGGCTACTCTCTAGACTGGTCAGCGTCCCAGCCCGGTGCATGTAGGGCTCCGTCTCCTATAGACAGGGCACAGACTGTTGGGCAGGGAAGGGGAAGTACATGGGGTATGTACATGGAAGGAGCACAAGAAGACAGTGGGTGTGAGGAGGGGTGGA
Organism: Mormoops blainvillei; assembly: GCA_004026545.1. NCBI lineage: Eukaryota > Metazoa > Chordata > Mammalia > Chiroptera > Mormoopidae > Mormoops > Mormoops blainvillei. The sequence continues at coordinate 147,234 of PVJD01003513.1, read as the reverse complement.
AAAGGGAGGGGTCAGGCAGCTACTAGGAGGCAAGTACAACATGGTAGTAAAGGGTGGCAGGACAAGCACGGTCACCTCCTCCTCCTCTGGGGCCTCGGCACCAGGGCCATTGGGTGCCTCTTGGAACAGTATCTTCTTCATCTTGCGGTACTGCAGGTTGTCTAGCTCCCGCACAGCATCCTTGGTCCTCTGAATTAGGTCCATAATGACTGTGGGTGGCCGCTCCCGGAGCACAAATCGGTGCTGGGGAAAGAGAACACTGAAGCCTGCTGCCAAGCACCCCCGTGACCCTCAATATCCTATGGGTGTTGGCATTCCTCTAGCCTGAGGCAACTCCCTTGGGGTCCATGGCCATCATGAGCTAATGCTGGTCTTGTCCCAACCTCTCCTCCCACATTAATTTTCACCACCCAATCTCTATTCCCAGTCTCTTGTTCCTTCACCTATGTCTGACAGACAAGAACAGTGAGATCTGGGTTCTAGTCCAGGGACTCTATCAAAGTGCTGCATGGCCTGGGCATGGCACAAGGCCTTTCTGGGCCTCATAAGGTACCCCACAATTATAAAACACCTGTCAAACAAGACAATCTACGTCTATTCTCAACTAGGGCTCCTAAGGCCCCCATGGACCTGTGAAGGGAATGGGGACCCATCTACTTTTGATAACTCAAAAAACACGTGAGGGAAACCATACATTTACCCATGACAAGGCTACACAGGCATTTGGCTTGATTTACACCAGATCAGTGTGGTAACCCTGGTTATCACACGCTGACCAGAAGTTCTGGTTAGCAATTATATACATCTTTGATTAATAAAAGACGGGAAAACAAATTATTACTTAATGAATAAAGGCAGTCTGGCAGACAAAATCTAGTAAAACGCAGAGTCCATGAGGTGTGGGGATGGGGGTGGGAATTCATAAATGAAGTTCTTGGTGGAGAAAGAACTGGAAATCACTATTTTCACTGAGGGGTTTCTTGTGGCTCTAACAACCTACAGTTCTAGAAGAATGCCAGGTCAGTAAACCCTCACCTTCAGAAGAACCTCTGAGGTTGGTCTGTCTTGAGGGATTTTCTGAAGACAGGAGTCAACAAAATTCCGGAAGTACTCAGACCTAGTAGTCACAGGAGGGTGAGGGAAGGGTTAGAAAGGCATGAGTCAGGCAGCCTTAACCTACAGCCTAACCCCTGGGCCCAGGAATCCAAATCTTTACCAGTGTCCTGACTGGAGCACAGGGGACTCGTTCTGTGCAATGTGGTATAAGGCACTCATCGCATTCATGTTAAACAGCGGTGGTTTCCGTTCCGCTACAGAGAAAGGTCAAAGGGGAGAAAGTGAGAGGTGGCAGGTGGCTAGAGGACACTGGAATGGAAATCAGAAGACTTGGGTTCACACTCTGGCTCCCCCATTCAGTTTTTATCAAACTGAAAGAAAACCATGCCTGTTTCCCCAATGTGAATGTAAGTTCCATGAAGGTAGGAGCCTCATTCACTGCTATACCCCTAGAACATACTAGCACAGCACACACGGTACACAATAGGTACTCAAAAAAGGTTTAGGACTAGATTTTTAGGTAAGAAGAGATGAATGCTATGAAATCTTTAGGTTTAAGGACTGGCAGAATTTGACAGCTGTCTATATTGGGGATAAAGGGTAGAGTCAAAATGGAAAGGCGCTTGGAGACCTCGAAGAAGGGTATGCTACTGGGATAGGAAGAGAAAGAGAAGGAAGAAAAAAATAGGATGTCTTTACCCAGCTCGATGCAGGTTATCCCCAAGGACCAGACATCCACCTTGCCATCATACTGCCCTTCATCCATTGCCAGGATCACCTCCGGAGCCATCCTGGGAGAATGGCCAGGAGAAAGAAGCTACTTACCTGACCAGACCCTGCCAACTCCTGCTCCCAACATCCTGGGAGCTCTCTCCACTCGCCACCACTCCCACTCACCAGTACGGGGTGCCCACAAAGGAGTTGGCAGGTGCCATGATGGATGCGGAGCCAAAGTCCCCTAGCTTCACCAAGCCTGGCTCTGATAGCAGGATGTTTCCAGCCTTCACATCCCTGCCAGAGAAGCAAAGCACAGGAATAAGACATGCATCTCAGAAAGGCTGGGCAGGGGCTTTAGCACCAAGTTTCAAAGAAGGCTGTGGCCAAGCTGAAGAATGGTGTAGAGACCACCCCCAACCCTCCCAGGCATCACCAGTGCTGCTTGTACCTATGGATCATGTTGTGGGAATGCAGATAAGCCAGGCCCTGAAGGGCCCCGTGGGTCACAGCTGCAATCTCCACCTCCTGAAGGGGCTTCTTATGTACTGGAGAGTGAGGGAAAAACATCAAAATGATGGAGCTCAGGGTGGGTCTGGAACAAGCTCCCCTTAACCGTTCCCCTACAGCTTCTGTTTTTCTCCCTTCTCCCATTTGCTGGACAGTTACTTACCTTCTAGAAGGTCAGAAGCTGAGCCCAGGCAATACTCCATCACCAGCTAAGGAAGGGTCAAGGGTCAGAGATCAGCAGAATTGGTCACCCCTGGCCCATCTCCTTTGGGCAGAGATGCAAAACAGAGAGCTGCCTTGCTCTATCCTTTACTCAATGCCCGGTGGGTAATAACAGGGAGGAAGAGCAACTGAGAAAATGGGCGGAGGGGGTGGGGTGGGTGGGAAAGTCCCTAGAGTCACAACCTCTCCCACCTGAATCCTTTTCATGCCCCATTTAATTTCTATCTCCTCCAGCCCATTTGCCCCTTTCCAACTGCTAATAGTCTATGTCACTGTTCACACCAGACTCTCTTTCTGGACAGACACTGCTGCTCACGGCTTTGTCTGAGAACTAAAGAGGATGGCAGAGACTTCCGTTTTCCCCAAGATCCCCACACCAGCAATCTGAACAGGGTCCACCTAACAGACTAGGCCAGGATAAGGATGGGCCTGAGCAGGAGGACAAAGATCAAGCCAGAGTCAGGGGGCTAGCTCACCCAAGCCGTGTGTTCCCTCAGGTAACAGCCCCGGTACTGAATGGTATTGGGATGCCGGAGCTTCTGTAGGAACCGAACCTCCTTGATAATGTCCTGCCATTTCTGGGAGGTGGTCAGGGGGAGCAGAGACTTACTCAGCTGCATCTTGAGTTTGGGGTCTCCTGCCCCCACCCAGTCTTGTTAAGCCTAACCCACCTCATTTGACTGCTTCCCACTGTAGGACATCTTCTTGATGGCCACCACCTCATTATTCCGGACATCCCGGGCCTAGAGGACCAGACCAGAAGGTGGGTGAAGGTACCAGTGAGAAGTGGGCAGTGGGAAGACTTGCTGGCACAGCAGGAGAAAGCAGGAAAGGCTGGTGTAGTGGAGTAGTGTAGAGGACTGTTTGGAAGTCCAAGGAAGAAGAATGTAGCCCCCATCCCTACCCCACCCTCCCAAGCTCCAACTCACAAAGTACACAGCTCCAAAGCTGCCATGGCCAATTTCCCGAAGGTCAGAGAAGAGCTTTTCGGGGTCATCCTTGAAAAAGAGTTCAGCCACATCAGGGTCCTTCAGGCTCCCGGCCCGGCCCCCAGCTGGCATGGTGGCCCCTGAGGGCCCTGAGACTGGGGCCTGACCTGGAAAATGAAAATGGGACCCTTAGTGCAAGGACAGGGCTCTCGGAGGGAGGAAGGGGCCCCTCAGGTTTATGTTGTCCTTCCCTAGTTCCCTGATGAGGGGGAGGCACTGCTGAGGAAGGGCAGGGGGGGATTAGGAACAACATCAAAGCTCCAAAAAAATGAAGTTGCCCTAGCAACCAGAGCATGGGGCCAAGCCTGGAGTCCCCGGAGTCCCTAAAACTGCTAAGAAGACTGGGAACTAAGCATCCTCACCAACCCCCTCAGCCCTTGCCAAGTTCCATTTCCCTATAACTCCGACTTCCCCCCTCAAGAATAAAAGATTCTGCCTCCCAGTCAGAACTCCAAATCCCCAAGTGTCCTGTCTCACAAGTCTCATACTCCAAATATTTCCAGGCACCTTCCAATTCCCCTTGGTGTTGAGACCCCCTCCTCCCTCAACCTCTCACACCCTGGAAGAAAGCAGGAAATGGCCAGGCCGGAGGTAATGGAAATCCGGCCATTGTTAGAAGTGGGTACTGGCCCAGAGGGCCAGAAGACTCATTCTCAAAAAAGGGCTAGGGACACGGGCAGAGAGGAGATCTAGAATGGGAAGAACAGGGCTAGAAATGGCATCTGGCTTTGGGGGTCTCTCTGTGACCTGGGCTGCCTTATTTGTCCACTCCAACTGCATAGGCATCACACATAGGTATAGGACATTTGCAGTATACAAATAACACTTATTAAGCACTGTAGCAACACCTCAGATGCATTATCTCTCATTCAATCCTCACCAGAACCTCATGAGGTTATTACTATTACCCCTGTTTTGTAGATGACAAAACAGATTCAGAAAGAATAAGTGACTTTCCCAAAACTGGTCCTCTACCACTGTGCTTTTAAAACAGTCCTATGAAATAAGCAGGGCAGGATCATGATCACCATTTCACAGACAAGATCACTGAGGCATAGAAAGGAAGAGGACTTCTCCAAGGTCAGGGAAGAGGACCTTCTCCTCTGCCATCAGGCACGTGTGCTCAGTACTCTCTCAGCAACTCACTACAAGCTCAGCTCCCTCCTGCCTGAAGCTTCCCCTGACCACTCTGGTGCTTAGGCAGCACCCAGCCGAACATCCAGAGAAAGCTCCTGCATCAAATCCAAGACCCCCAAGGGGATTCCTGGTGACTCCTGACTAAGCACTTGTTGGATTTCAGGCACAAAGAAGCCTTCAGCAGAGCTGGACTCCCAGGGCAGAGTTCTAGCCCTCTAAGAGAGCCTAACAATTTAGCATGTAATTATATTTTGTCATGCATTGTTTCCTATTGTGTGTTAATTTTGTCTCCTCAGCCCAACTGAAAGCTGGAGGGCAAGGAGCAAGCCCAGCTTTCTCCAGTGGGCCCCCAGGGTGCAGAGGGCTCAGAATAGCCTGGGAGATTGATTGATTGCCCTCAGCAGCTTGGAGGCTGCTCATAGCAGGCCCCTTTCTCCATTCTCCTGTCAGCAATCCTGCCAAGCACCCCTCACCCCCACCACATATCCACACACAAAGGCAGGTACTCAAAACTTGCCAAAGGAATCTTCTTGACCTCTTTACCAGCTCCCAACCAAGAATATCCACACAGAACCCTAGGCCACATCACATGAGACCTCTTCCTCAAATAACAGTGAACATTTGGGCGACTACCAAGGTCTGTGCAAAATCATAACCACCTTCTAAAACGGACAATGTTATCTCCACTCTGCAGATGAGGAAATCCAAGTGTCTCGCCCTACACTACCAGTAGTACATTTCATCCTTAATGTACAGCAACAGGGCTTTGAGTAATTTCCTTATACTTGGTCTTCTCTTTAGTAAAATGAATTACAGCATAGGTCTGTCGTGAATTTTTTAATGAGACCCCATACTTAGGAACACTATGCAGACACTCAGCATATGGATTTTTCCTTTCCTGCCTCCAGGGTCATCACAACAAGGCTTTAATACTTTGGGGATCATCCTACCCCAGCAGCTTGGCTTTAAACACCACTGTGGCTATCATCTGTCAGAAGAGAGAGCCCTCTCAGGAACCCCAGGCCAAAGACTGGGATCCCAGTAAACATGAAGGTCACAGTGAAGTGAAAAATCCATGAGGCAGACGGCAGGAGCCAGAGCTCCAGAGTACAGCCCTTCTAAAAAGGAAGCTCTTCTTCCTCCCATTCTTAAATCCTACCCCAGCTCAAATCCTGATTCTGCCACTGAGTGACCTTGGGCAACCTCTCTGGGCCTTAATATTTTCAACTGTAAAATGGGAAGACAGCAATAACAGGGTGAAGGAGGGTCACATAAGAAAACAAATGTAAAGCACTTTATAAATGATAGATCACTCAATAAATATATAAGATTATCTATGCAATCACAGCAAGAGGCTGGAAGATAACTATATAACTGGGGGAAGATACTGCCAGGCACCCCCAAACACAAATGCACTCACACATTTCCTTCAAAGCACAAGAAACCCAACCAGACCATGCCTGAAAAACAGGTAAGCAGACCCACCACAGGGGTCAGAGGCACGGAAACCAACACTCCAGAACAATCAGTTTAAAAGGGCTACAATCATGGGAAAGAGGTAACTGTGAGGGGCAAAGTGAACAGGGGAGATCAGAAGGGTGCAAACCCACCTGATTAGCTCAGGCACCTAGGGAGTGACGCCCGGTGACATCAGAAACTCCGTCATCTGAGGTACCCCATCAAACACACATAATGAAGGGAAAAGGAAGGGGAAGAGTGTGGCAGCTGAAGGCAAAGCTAGGCAGAGGCTGACCACTGGCCCAGCTGGGCTTCCCCATCCTGAGGTAATGGTCTACCCAGGCCCAGCTTCTGAGAAAGGAGCACCCTTTCTTCTCAATGCTAGACACAGGGACCCACGTCCCTGCTCCCCGCGTCTCACCTGGTAGGGGTCACTATGGTGCCCCAGCGCTTCCGACTCCTCCTGAGGTCCTCCAGCGGCTCTGCCAAGCTGGGAGAGGGGCAAGGAGGCCTTTCCCCTTGCCACCTCTTCCTCGGCGTTCTCCCTTCCTGAGGGGCGGGCCCGGGAAGCCTCCCCTGGAGGGGAGGGGGTGACAACCTGATCTGACCTCGCGGTCCAGTCCTCCCCCTCGAGGGCGACAGTTGCTGAGTCCCGGATTTCTGACTGTGGGATCTGAACCCCAGATTTTTCAACGGGGGGAGGTTGAATCTGGTATTTGATCGCGTGGGGAATGAACCCCGGATACTGGTGCACGCGGGGCCCTGAACCCCAGATATTTGAAACCCTATAAAATAAGAGCCCCAGGTTTAGGGAGGCTGAGACCCGAGTCGCGAATATCTCAATCTTTGGGGCTGGTACCCGGATATCTGAAAAGCGAGGGGTCAAGCCCGGAAATTCGGGACCGAAGGGCCAGAGCCCCAGGTGTTTGGTCACCGATAGGGCGCCCACCCCTAGGACGTCCGGCCAACGGCCCCTCTCACGTCAGGGTCCGAGGGTGACAGCGCCCACTCCCTCCCCGGCCTCCTCCCCTTCTCCTTCTCTCTCCTGAGGGCGACTGAAAGATTGTAGCTAAGGGTAGTCCCGGCGCCCTCTCCCCCTCTCCTCTTCAGTCTCAGCTTCTCGCCGCACCACAACCCGGGTCTCGTCCGGGTCTCCCTCTCCCTCTTCCTCCCAATTCCAAGATGGAGACCGGGCGGGAGCGCGCAGGCGCTGTAAGGACACCCGGTCAAAGTGGGCGGGGCCCCAAAAGAAACAGCCCCGCCCCTCTCTCCCTACTGCCGCGGCCAGGAAGATAGGCAGCCGCGGGACCAGAGTGCGCACGCGCCCCGCCACGCGGACTCAGGACGGGAGGCGGGGAAAAGGGCTAGGCTTGGAGGGGGAGGAGCCCAGCGCGCTTTCGGACAACTGGCGTTAGAGGGGCCTGCGGAGCATGCGTTCACCCCGCCCTAGCGGTAAGCCCGAGCTTGTTGCTAGGGTAAGCTTTGGGGGGTCCCGGTGGAAGGTAAAAAGAATCCGTGATCTGCGCTTGCGTGCAGGATAGATGCTGGGAGGGGCAAAGGAAGGCTGGTGCTGGGTGCGGAAAAGGCGGGAAAATGGGCTGCTCATGTTAGTAACCAGGCAGCCTGGCCATGCATCTCCCAAGTCGAAGAACCTTTGCTGGGTAATCTGTCAAATCCTTACAGCAACTGAGGCCTTTTACAGTTTCATGACCTGTCCACGGTCATATTGCATTATGTGAAAGCATTCCCATGACGAAACCCACCTAACTCTCTCAACTGGCTGAAATTATCAACTTTATTTCATAGGCATACGGTGGCAGAGCTGGGATCAAAACCAGGTGTTTACCAAAGCCAAGGTACAACTGTGGGAATAGTTGCGTTAACCCATGCGCTGTGACAACCTGTATCCCATACCAAGAGTCAACAAGGAAAAGAACCCCCAACCTCTGGAACCAGTCTACTCTAAAATTCCCACTTCAATTCAATTCCCAATAAACACACTGGGCAGCATTGGGCAAAAAATCCTTTTATTTCCCACCACATTCTAGCTCTCCAACTCAGAACCAAGGCCGGAGAAGTTGATTCACACCTGGAGGGAAATAAAATAACAAGGCAGGTGAGAAAGCTCTGGAATGGCTGCAGAAATTGAGGAAAGCGCAGAGGAAATGACAACTAGAGACAGGTACAGGCACTCATCCAAACTGGGATGGCCTCAGGACCCCAGGATCTGCCTGGGGCCAGAAAGTATTCCTTTTCCAGTCTGTTCAGATCTAAGAAAGGCCTGGTCTCTCTCCTGCACTCCGCCAGTCTCTTCCACTCAGCACCAGTGGCCCCCATGGCCTGCAGTGTCAAGTCATAGCATCTTAGTCTGGTATCACCATGCCTCATCTGTCTCAAATAAGTGGTTGCAGCAGTTAGGCCTAGCCCTAAGCAAAATAAGCAAATTTGATCTTGAACATCCAGTTCCACTGGCCTTTCCCTGGGCCTGAGCTTTTTCTACTGCTTCCATGGTCATGTCCTAGGGCACAGCAGCTGGCTGAAGCTGAGAACAATTTAAGAGCTGGAAACACAATATGAGACTCTCATAGTGTATGAGACCCACCTGACAGGGTAAGAATTTTTTACAAAAATATTTATTTGTCCTTGATGAGCTGACACACAAACTAGTTAGCCAATGTTTCCCACCCACTGCTAACTTCGTGAGGCTGTGTCCCACCAAAGATTCTGTTAGCAGAATCAACTTTTTCCAAAGGCAGTGATGGCTAATGGAAAAGAGAGTGCATGTAAAATGCTTGTAAAATGCTTGGGCACATAATACTATAATACCTAATAGCTGGCATCATCAATCAATTCTTTTGAGCTGTTCAAGGTGAATTACAAAATTTGTGTCATAAAACTGGGTATCGGAATTTCATGAAAAAGCAAGACAAACATGACTCAAATCCCAGGACACATCATCAAATTCAAACCCTCTTAATTCAACAGTTACCAAAAAGCTTGAATGTGAACTAGAGCTATGAGTAAATCTTAAGATCAGAATGTTAACCAAAAAAGTCAGTCACAAAAGAATATGTATGATTCCATCTACATAAAGTTCAAAAATAAGTAAAACCAAACCATAATGTTTAGGAAAGACTCTATCTCAGTTACAGTTCCCACCCCCGCCCCATCCTCCATTCTCATAAGACTGGGGCAAAAAAACCTTACCTGAGGACAAGACAGAAACTAGGCCAGTGCCATCAGAGCCGGGTTCTAGACCAGGAGGACTCCCGGCGTGGATGAAAGCACACAGCTGTAAAAAAGCAGAGAAGGCCACAGAGGAGAAGCAGGAAGGAGCCCAAAACCAGCAGCCTGGAGCCACACAGAGCCAGCTCTTCCTAGGGGTGGACACAGGGAGGGAAGGAGAAATAAGTAAGACAGAGGGAGGATAGAGAATCTTCCCTTAGTAAGATATTTTACCCCCAGCCCAAGGCTACGGAGAGAAGCCTCCATGGGGGGAAGGGCTCTCCACATCCAGGGAGCAACTAAAGGGGAAATGTTATTTCTATACAAGCTAACTGTCCCCATGGTCTACAAACTGCTTTCTTGCCCAACCATTGAGCCCCCTAACAATGACTATGAGAGTTCACTATTATCCACATTTTAAAAATGTGCAAGCGGGCCAGGTCTGGAAACCGAGATCTTCTCTGATTCCAAGCTCCCAGGTGATGGTCCCCACTGGGGTCTTTGCAAATGTGAGGGAAGAGTATGCAACAGCCCCCTAACTGGTCTCTCCTCCACTCAACCAGCCTCTTCCACCCAGCATAAGCGACCTCCATGGCCTGTAGTGTCAAGTCATAGCATCTTAGCCCTGCATAGCAGTGCCTCATGATCAGGCTCCTGCATCTCTCCTGCCTCTTACCCTAAGTCATTCCTAAGCCCCCCATTACGAAGTGTCCCCAAAGGCTAAACACTTTTCATTCTCTAGGCCTGTGCTCATGCTAGTCCCTTATGCCTAGAATACACTACCTCTTTCCTGAGCCCCCTCTAGTGCATTCTCTGCCCGAAACGTCCTCATTCTCCAGGGAGCATCCTGACAGCACAGTTGGAAAGCCTAGATTGAAATCCTAGGTCTGCCGCTTAAGTAGGTGTGTGGCTGTGGGTGATTTACTCCATCTCTCTGAACCTGTTTCCTCATCTGTAAAATGGGATAATAACAGCTACCTCAAAAGGCTATTTTAAGATCAAATGAGATAATGAATCTGAAAGCACTCTGTACATTATAAACCACTGTACATGATTCCCTTTTTTAAATGCCATAATGTCTGTGAAACACTCTTCATAAATGTTCAAGTTAGAGTTAATTGCTCCTTACTCTGTGTTTGAATAACACTTTGCTCACATCTCTATACTAGCAATTAACTTATTACTCCTCCTAGTCCAGCTTCTGAATTCCTTAAACATGAAGTAGAGGTCATGTTTAATTGTATTTAAAGACAATAGTTAATAGTAATAGCTGTCATTTACCAAGTCTCTATTATGTACCAGGCAATGTACTGGGTACTTTATACTCATTCTCATTTATTTGTTGGAATTAGGAGATAGTATCATGTTTTCTGTTTTACTGATGAGGAAGTGAGGCTCAGAGAGATTCAGGTGCTTGTTCAAGATCACACAGGCTCCCAGTCAGGATTACAAAGACTATGTTTTATCTACCAGGTAAAATTGCCTTCAAGACACAGCATGCAGCGTGGAAGTCTATGAAAGCCCGATAACCTGGAATCTTACCAATGTGAGCAGCTTGGTGAGCACAAGGCCTTCCTGGCTCCAGACCCTGACACAATCCTCACCCATCCTAGGGCTCAGGGTGGCATTTTCTACTCCCTCCTCTGAGCAGGATATGGGTGGCTGGCTGGAGGGCAGAAGTCCTGGAGCAGCACTAAAATACAGGCAGATTCCTGGGGTCCTTTCTGTGGTGACCCTGGCTGTAACAAGGACCCACTCTCCAGCAGAAGGTCCTATGAGAGGCACAGGAGGGGAGATGGAAAAAAATGAAGGGTCGGGTGGGAACCATCCATTTTCAGACATCTGTTCATTTCTAAGGATTCCAGCAGTACCAGGTGTTTTGGCACTGATTCTGTTCAATAAAGTACTCTATATACCATCATTTACATCACTGAAAAAATGAAATAACTGTGTACCAATATAAACAAAAATTAATTTTAACTAGCTTACAACCAGCAAAACAAACACACCAAATAATCACAAGGCTGCAATGAAACTGGGATAGATGCACATTGTCAATGTTAGTTTGTATAAATTAGTTTGTTCTTTTTAAAGAAAACCATTTTCACTAGGTACCAAAATACATGAAAAGATTCACATCCCATTTCAAATTAGTGGGACAATAGTGGCCTATTCAGTCAATGGCCTTGGGACAATTTCCATTTGGGAAAAAAAAGTTAGATTCTTATCTCACACTACAAAATAAAGTCCAGATGTATTAAAACCCTATACAAACAATCTAAAACAAAACAGAAACCTAGGCAAATATTACAAGAAAATACAGAAGAATATTTTCTAATCTTATTTTTATCTTTATTTTTCAAGCTATATGGAAATCTGACAACTGAGGAATGAAAGTCACATTCATCCAGATGGGTAGGAGGAGTGGAGATGTAGAGATGCAGAATGGGCCATTCCACACCCACATGTGGTGGATAAAAATTGAGAGGGATACTTTGGGAGCAAGGGGCCTCAGCCCCACACCAGACCACTCAGCCCAGGGTTCCAGAGCCAGGAAGATAATTCCCCATAACTTCTGGCTGGAAAAACCAATGGGAGTTAGGTGCAGGATTCTCAGCACCTCCTCTTAAAGGGCTGAAATAGACTTAGGACTTACACAGACTCACTCCTGTTGGACTCTAGCACCAGGGCAGCAGCTGGAGGGGCACCATTGGCGTACGGGGAGAAACTGAAGTGTCTGGCATCAGGGAAACTGCCGGGGGACAGCTTTCTCCCAGATGAAACTCCAGAGGCCAGGCAGCAGCCACTGTCCCTTTTCTGAGCCTTCTCCCCCACAGAGCCACAGAGCAGCAACATCATATCAGACTCCACCAACCCGGTTCACATGGGTTGCACCACCCTAGCGATTACCTAAGGCCCCACTCCATCTAAATTACCGGTGCACTTTTCTACAATAGGCCATGCTACTAAGACAGTGTGTCAAAGCAGCTTTACCTGTTACATGGAAACACAGGGAGGCTGCCAAAATGAGAAGACAAAGAAATATAGCCCAAATGAAAGACCAGAACAAAACTCAAGAAAAAGAACTAAACAGCCCTGGCTGGTATAGCTCAGTGGGTTGAGCGCCAGCCTGTGAACTGAAAGGTTGTTGGTTTGATTCCCACTCAGGGCACATGCCTAGGTTGGAGGCCAGGTCACCAGCTGGGGGTGGGCATGTGAGAGGCAACCAATCAATGTATCGCTCACGCACTGATGTTTCTCTCCCTCTCTTTCTCCCTCCCTTACCCTCTCTCTAAAACAAAAAGTAAATAAAATCTGAAAAAAATTTAAAAAAATTTTTAAACTAAACAAAATGGAAATAAAGCCAAAGAACTTACATGCACAACACAGAGACATGAACTAAGGGGCAAGGGGATTGCTGGAGGGAATGGGGGACCAGGCAGATGGGGGCAAAGGGGGAAAAATTGGGATAATTCTAATAGTATAATCAATAAAATATATTTTTAAAAAAACAAGTAACCGATTGGTTGAAAATACCTATAATAGACTTAATTGGCAAAATGTTTACTTTCCATAATGTATAAAGACCAAAAAATCAAGAAGATAAAGACAAAGAAAAAGAATATGAACAGGAAATTCAGAGAAAATATGAAAATGGCCAATAAACTTATAAGAAGATGTTCAACCTCACGAGCAATCAAGAGAAAGTAAATTAAAACTATTAGGTAATTTCTTTGCCCATTAAATTGGTAAAAATTAAAAAGAATGATAGTAACAAGAGTTGTTTAAGACGTGGGGAAATGGACAGTCTCAATTGGTGACATCTTTTGGAGGACAATTTGGCTGTCATTTGTCGTTATCTGGGAGCAGAGAAGGACTGAGAAGATGCCCACCAAACTATCAACTCTGCAAGGGAGGTAGGAAGACTTTTACATCTGCTTTGTATACTTCTGTGTGGTCTGAATCCACAACATAACGAATTTGTCTATTTAAAAAAAGAATATTCAAGGTAAAAAAAAAAGGGAGGGGCCATATCCTTTGACTCAGTAATACCATTTGTAGAAACTAACCCTAAAGAAAAAATTCAAAAGAAAGATGCAAAGTATACCAAGATATTTATTGTGATTTCATTTAAAAAGAGTAGGACATAACAGAGATGTTTAACAACAGGGAAAGCATTAACAAATGATGGCCGAACCACTTAACAAATCACTTTATATCCATTAAAATAATGGTTTTGTTTTTTGCACTAATACAAAAAACATGATGTCATTAGTGAAAAAAGAGAAATACAACCAGTATATACATCATAATTACAACTGAGAAATTTACATGAAAAGTTCTACAAGAGAACTCCCCTTTTTTCTATGTACCCAGATCAAATCAGTTACCAAGTCCTGCCAATCTCACACTTCTACTGTCTCAAATCAGTCACCTTCTTTCATGGTACTGTCTTAGCTCAGTTTTTCTCATCATTTTTTTACTGCAACCACCTCCCAACTGGTCTTCCTGCATCTGGGCACATTCCTTCTAGGCAGTTGGCCAACAAGTGTTATCTTTTTAAAAGAACAACACATAAACAAAATCTTACTATTTTCCTCTTTAAAATCTTTAAGTTTGCCCAATGTATCAGATAAAGTCCAACCACCTTGGCTTAGCACATGAGACCCTCCATGGGATTCTGAGTACTTCTTCAGGTCCATTATCTGCCACACACTCAACAATCCTTCACCTGTACCCCCTGAAAGTTCCTAAACATGCTATCATGGTCCCCTCATCTGCATGCCTTTGCATATGCTCTTCCCTCTGGCTGAAACAGTACCCTCATAGACCTGCCTCAAGCTTCAGTTCTGGCACCGAATCCTTGGAAAAGCCTGTCTTCACCATCCCTGCTTATCTGACTACTCCCACTGTACCTTCTGTTCTATTTCACACACTGTAAGGTATTTATTTCTGTTCATATCTGTAGCCTTGCTAGACCATGCGCAACTTGAAACAAGGGTCCTTGTCTTACAGATCTCTATATTCCCCATGCTTGGTACATAGTACGTGCTCATTTCTAATTTTGTCTGAAATAATTTTTGGTGTTACTACTTTGTTTCTAACCATTATTTAAAAAATAGGGCTTCTTTGCACAGGCAAAAATACTGACAAGCTGATCCTAAAATTTATATAGAAATTCAAAGGATCCAGAATAGCCAAAACAATCTTTAAAAAGAACAAAGTTGGAGGACTCATATTTTCTGATTTCAAAACTTACTACAAAGCTATAATGATCAAAACAATGTGCTACTAGCATAAGGACAGACATATAGATCAATGGAATAGAACTGAGAGTCCAGAAATAAACTCACATATCTATGGTCAACTAATTTTTAATAAGGGTAGCAAGAATATTCAATGAGGAAAGAACAGTCTTTTCAACAAAATATGATGGGACAACTGAAGATCCACCTACAAAAGAATGAAGTTGGATCCCATCCTCACTCCATACACAAAAATGAACTCAAAATGGGTCACAGACATACATGTAAGTGGTAAAATTATAAAAGTCTTAGAAGAAAATATAGAGGTAAGTTGTAGAGAACTTGGGTAAGGCAAAGTTTTCTTACATACGATACTAAAATCACAAGCAACAACAGAAAAATAAATAAGCTGGAATTCATCCAAATCAAAAACATTTGTGCTTCAAAGCATACCATCAACGAAGTGAAAAGAACCCAGAGAATGGATAGTTCCAGTCAAGATGGAGGCATAGGTAGAAACACTTTGCTTCCTCAAAGAACCAAAAGAAGGATAACAACCAATTTAAAAGCAAAAACAACCAGAACTGTCAGAAAATCAAACTGTATGTAAGTCCAACAACCGAGGAGTTAAAGAAACATTCATCCAGACTGGTAGGCGGGGCAGAGACAGGCAGCCAGGGCAGAGAGGATGTGCAGCGAGGTGGCCAAAAGAGCAGGTAACGTGGGGGCTAGCTGACTCGGCGGTCCCACATTCACATGCGGATAAGCAGGGAGGAACAACTGGGGAGCAAGACAGACCCGAAACCCAGGGTTTCAGCGCAGGAAACTGAAGACTCAAAACCTCTGGCTGTAACAACCTGTGGGGATTGCTGCAGCGGGACAAACTCCCGGTCTCACAGGACAGTCCATTGTAAAGGCCCACAGGTTCCTAGAACATACACAGACCAACCCACCTGGGAATCAGCACCAGAAGGGCCCAATTTGCTTGTGGGTAGCAGGGGAAGTGACTGAAAGTGGGGTGAGAGCCGCACAAGTGGTATTGTACCCTCTTGCTCCCCCTCCTCCACACACAGCGCCACAATGCAGCAATGTGGGTTGCCCCACCCTGGCGAATACCTAAGGTTCCTCCCCTTACAATGTAACAGGTGGACCCAGACAAAGAAATATGGCCCAAACGAAAGAACAGATACGAAATCCAGAAAAAGTACTAAACAACGAGGAGATAGACAACCTATCAGATGCAGAGTTCGAAACCCAGGTAATCAGGATGCTCACAGAATTGATTGAGTTTGGTTGCAAAATGAAGGAAGAAACGAAAACTATACAAAGTGAAATAATGGAAAATATATAAAGAACCAAGACTGAAGGGAAGGAAACCAGGACTCAAATCAATGATTTGGAGAAGGAAGAAAAAAACATTCAACCAGAACACGATGAAGAAACAAGAACTCAAAAAAATGAGGAGAGGCTTAGGAACCCTGAGACAACTTTAAACTTTCCAATATCCTAATCATAGGGGTGCCAGAAGGAGAAAAGGAGGAGCAAGACATTGAAAAGTTATTTGAACAAACAATATAGGAAACCTTCCCCAACCTGGTGAAGGAAATAGACTTTCAGGAAGTCCAGGAAGCACGGAGTCCCAAAGAAATTGAATCCAAGAAGAAACAAACCAAGACAGAGCATAGTTAAGTTACCCAAGAGAATCTTAAAAGCAGTAAAAGGAAAGGAGAGTTACCTACAGAGCAGTTCCCATGAGACTATATCAGCTGATTTCTCAAAAGAAAACTTATACAGGCAAGAAGGGGCTGGAAAGAAGTATTCAAAGTCATGAAAGGCAAGGGCCTTCACCCAAGAATACTTTATTCAGCAAAGCTGTCATTTAGAATGGAAGGGCAGATAAAGTGCTTCCCAAATAAGGTCAAGTTAAAGGAGTTCATCATCACCAAGCCCTTATTATATGAAATGTTAAACAGACTTGTCTAGGAAAAAGAAAAAGAGCAAAAACTATGAACAATAAAATGACAACAAGCTCACAGCTATCAACGACTAAACCTAAAAAACAAAAACAAAAACTAAGCAAACAACTAGAACAGGAACAGAATCACAGAAATGGAGATCACATGGAAGGTTATTATACAGGGAAAAAGCAGCATAATTGGTAGGCACAAAATAGACAGGGGGAGGTTAAGAATAGTATAGGAAATGAAGAAGCCAAAGACCTTATATGTACAACCCATGGACATGAACTAAGGGGCGAGGGGAAAGCAGGAGGGTGCAAGGGTGCAAGGTGGAGGGGGATAAGGGGGAGAAATAAATGGGAACAGCTGTAATAGCATAATCAAGAAAATATACTTTAAAAAATAAATAAAAATAAAATGTAAGAACCCAGAGAATGGGACAGAATATTTGCAAATGATACATCAGATAAAAGACTGTATCCAGAAAAACTCCTATAAAGAACTCCTACAACTGAATTATTAAAAGACACATTACCTAGTTGTAAAAATGGGCAAAGACTCTGCATACACATTTCTCCAAAAATATGCAAATGGCCAATAAGCACACAAAAAAATTCCCAATATCATTAGTCACCAGGAAAATGCAAATCAGACTCACACTGAGACACTACTTCACAATGACTAGGAGGGCTATAATCAAAAAGACAGATAATAGCAAGTGTTGGGCAAGGTGTGGTGAAACAGAACTCTTATACACTTCTGGTGGGTATATAAAATGGTACAGCCACTTTGAAAACAGGTTGGAAGTTCCTCAAAAGATTAAACAGCGTTCCCCCTGGCTGGTGTGGCCCAGTGGATGGAGCACTGGCCTGCAAACCAAAAGGTCGCTGGTTTGACCCTCAGTCAGGGCACATGCCTGGGTGTGGGCTAGGTCCCTGGTTGGGGGCATGCAAGAGGCAACAGATCGATGTATCTCTTGTACATCGATGGTTCTCTCCCTCTCTTTCTCCCTTCCTTCCCCTCTTTAAAAATAAATAAATATAAACAGAGTGACCATATAACCCAGCAATTCCACTCCTGGTTATATACCCAATAAAAATAAAAATATATGATCACATCCTGACCAGTGTGACTCCCAGTTGCTTAGGCAACATTCCACAAGAAATTCAATTCCCAGTCGGGCCACATTCCTGGGCTGCGGGCTGTCTGGACCCTGGTTGGGGCGCATACGAGAGGCAACCGATAGATGTTTCTCTCTCACATCAATGTTTCTCTCCTCCTTCTCTTTTCCTTCCCATCTTTAAAAAAATATTATCACACAGAAACTTGTACATCATTCATAATAGCCAAAAGGTAAAAACAATCCAAAGGTCAATTAATTGATGAATGGTCAAATAAAATGTGGAATAGTCACACAGTGAATATGATTAAGCAAAAAGAAATGAAGTACTGCTATGTGTTACAACACAGATGAATCTTAAAAACATTATGCTAAGTGAAAGAAGCCAGTAGCAAAGAAAAAAACAAAACAAAACATATATTATGTGAAATGTCCAGAATAAGCAAATCTACAAAGCCAGGAAGTAGATGAGCAGTGGTTGCCGAGAGCTACGAGGTTAGGAGATGAAAAAGGACTGCTATACATCAGACACATTCGTTTATTCTTGCTCTTTGATCACAGACATGTACACCTAGACATACAAAGACCTACCCCCCCCCCACACATGCACATATGTGATTCATAGGAGAATCTTAGAATGACAGTATTGGAAAGGATTTCAGAAGTCAGAGAATTCCACCATTCTCTCCTCCGTCTTCATCTCCCAATTTTTTAGATAAGGAACCTGAAGCCAAATCTCACACAGGAATTAATGAAACCCACTGATTCTCTCTCATTCATCATTTTCCCAGAAGACTTTAAGTGCTTTGGAAATGGACGATGTCTAATTTTTTCTGTATCCTCCTTTGCACATAGAGCTGTGCCAAGCATGTAGCAGGCACTATAGACACGTTTAACTGAACAGAACATGCCTGTGATATCCCTGAGGAAAAAGGTGCTTTTATGAGGAGAAGGCCATAGGAATGAAGAGGGATGACAAAGAACATTAGGTCAAATCTAGCCCATCTCATCACACCTCCAAGGACAGAATCAAAGAACCCCAGAGCTGGAAGGGGAGAGAGAAAACATTTATAGAGAACCTACGCAGTGGGCATCGTTTCCATTTTAAGTATCTAGTCTTTATTACAGCAGAAGTGACTAAGGCTGAAAAAGGTGCTTAAGCTCAGCAGGTTGGTGAGTGTTCTGATGTCCAACCCCAAAGTCCTCCTTGATCTCACCTTTCAATCCCATCTGACTACCCAGAACCTTGGCTTGGAATATCTGGGTCTTGTTCTTGTCTGGACCATCTCCGAAGTTCAAGGTGGTCAGCAATCCCACGATGTGGGACCCATGCCACTCCCCTGTGACTTTCCTAGTCACAGGGCAGAGGGTCAGCTGGCCAAAAGATCTCAAGAAGGAGACCCAGTCCTGTGTGCAAAAGAAAGGTGGTAGAGAGGTGAGAAATTATCAGCAAGAGCAGGCCTACATGGGACAGATGAGCAGGAGGGTACTCACCTGAGGGATGTCAGGGCTGCGCAGGCCAGTCTTGTGAGTGAGGAGGAAGCCACCAAGGCCAAGGCCAGAAAGGCCAAGAAGCAGAACCATCAAAGTGGCACAGACCAGAGGAGGGTGGTGGGCCAGACAGAGATGCAGGTTGTGCCCTGCCTGGCAGCTGCCCATGGGGAGTAGAGGGGTCTGGGCCTCCACGGAAAGCCTGCTGGAGGACAGGAAGGGAGAACTGGACAAGAGCCTGCCAGTCAGAAGGCACTTACCCATTTTACTCAAAGGGAAGCTAAAGCACCAAGACAAGGGACTTGCCCAAGGCCAAACAGTGGCAGAGCCAGGACAAGAATCCAAGGCTCTTGACTCCAGTTATTCATCTCCCTGCACCACTCAATAAGTTTTGTTGCGTTTCATTTCTGAAGTAATCAAGGCGGAAGTAGAGCAGAGCACTCTGTGCTGGAAAAAGGAACCCCAAAACGAGAATTCTTAAAAGTAGAAATTCAGGAAACAGCTGTTCTGGGGCTAGGGTTTGGCTGCACAACAGTCCTAGCTATGAGCCCAAAGAAAGTGTCTGACAAAAGAAATCCACTTTGGAGTTAAACCGCTCAGTTTGATTCCTCCTCTGTCATTCATCGGCTGCGTGAGAAAAATCAGACAAACTGGAAGTTTAAGGACCTGTGAAATGGGAGTTCTAAAGCAGGTAATGAGGACTAAATGTGGCAGATAAAAGTTTGCATAATACTTGGCCATGCACGAACTCGACAAGTGACCATTTCTTTTCTATTTTTCTGTGTCATATTTATCTTCAAAACCAGGACAGGCAAGGCAAAAATACTGTGGGGAAACTGAGGCACGTGGACATTAACACAGGAATCGTAGGGCCATGGTGTCTCCTGCTTCCAAGTGAAGTGCTCTTTCCCAGGCGAGAAGCTACAGCCTGATGAAAAGGAACATCTGGGAAGAGGATATGGATAGAAGGGCTCCAGGAAAATGCAGGTGTCACAAATGCTCAGCCCCTGCCCTGCCTCCCGTCCCAACACATTTGGAAAGGGGGAAAAGGCAGGAACAGGGAGGGCAGAGGCTACGGGTCAGCGGCTGACGGTGCCCCTAAGCCTCCCCTTCCCCTAGCCGCCCTGCAGGTACTGTACACACGCATCCCTTCCGGATCTATCAGCCTGGGGGCCGCCCGCCGCTCCCTCTCACCGCTCGGAGCCGGTCGAAGCCGGGCCCCGGCGACGTCACGCGTGGAGCCGCGAAGGGGCGGAGTCCATGATCCCGACCGCCCCTCTCCCCGCCCCATGGCGGGGATTCGCATGCGCAGTGCTCACGCTGGCGGCCGCCTCGCGTCAAATCAGTGTGGGGATGTACCAAGAGGATATCCAATGAAGGGACAAAGGGCAAGAAATAACTCCACGGAAGGTAAGTACAAGGGAAAGAGACAAGGGAACTAATCGCAGAGACGTTGTCAGAACGGTACGCTCTTTCTCCGCAGAGACCGTGAGGGTACTTCAACGTGATTCTCGTCGCAGGCATTTTCCTGGTGCTAGACTCTCACCCGCGCCAATAGCACAGCCCCGCCGCGCCCAGGTTCCGTGTAAGGACCTGGCCCGCCCCGGGGTGGGGCTCCAATGCCAGGAGTTTGGTTTTCCGGCAGGACAGATTCCGTTCTCTGAAGCTAAGTAATCTTGTTGAATGCCTTCACATCAGTTCCGGCCTCTGACTTTCCGTGACTCCTTTTTTTTTTTTTTTTAAGTCCTTACAGGAGGATATGTTTATTGATTTGAGAGAGAGAGTGGAAGGGAGAGAGAGGCAAAACAAACACCCCTTCCAAAACCCACACACTGATAGAAACCCATGAGCTGCCTCCCGTGAACGCTCCCACGGGAATCGAATGCGCATCCTTTTGGTGTATGGAGCCATCCGGCCATGGCTAAGTAACTCCTTAATGAATATGATCCTGCAAGCTGCAAGGCTACTCAGTAGATAACCATCTCATTTCGCTTTTGCCCACATTTTAGAGATGAGAATACTGAGGTCCATCTACCTGAAATAACAAGACAAATACGGCCAGGAACCTGGATTCAAATCCTGCCTCCGTTTGTGCCCTTTCATAAGCTATAACCACGCTTTTCTGGGGTTTGAGTTTATTCCTCTGTTAAAGAGGATCATCGTACATACCTCACTGGTTGCCTGGGAAGCTTAGACAAAGTATGGGAAAACATGGGCCCAAATGTCCACTGAACACACAACCAGCACTGGACAACTAACGTAGAAACAGAATCTGAGTACTAAACTCTACTGAGCCCTCCCTAAGACAGAGATCATGCCACTTCTGTACCACCTCCAATAGTTTATAGCACAAAATCATCTCTTATACGGTCAAATGATACTTGGCAAGGGTGCCAAAACAGTCAAGGTGGTGGTGGTGGGGTAGTCTTATTCAACAAATAATGTTGGGAAAACTGGATATCCACATACAAAAAAAGAATGTTAAACCCTTACCTTTACACCATATACAAAAATTAATTAAAAATTCAGGGAAGAACTAAAACGAGTTGAAACTATAAAACTTTTAAAGATTTTATTTATTTTTAGAGAGAGGGGAAGGGAGGTAGAGAAACATCAATGTGTGGTTGCTTCTCCTATGCCCCCAACTGGTGACCTGGCCCGCAACCCAGGCATGTGCCCTGACTGGGAATCAAACCCGCAACCCTTTGGTTTGCAGGCTGGCACTCAATCCACTGAGCCACACCAGCCAGGATGAAACGATAAAACTTGTAGAAGAAAACATAGGGGGAAAGCTTTATGACATTAGATTTGTCAGTGATTTCTTGGATGACACCAAAAGCACAGGCAGAAAAAATAAATAAATTGGACAACATCAAAATTTAAAACCTCTGTGCATTAAAAGACACAACAGAATGAAAAGGCAACCCATGAAATGGGAGGAAATATTTGCAAATTATATATCTGTGAAGGAGTTCATATTTAGAAGATTTAAAGACCAGTCCTACAACTAAATGACGCACACAAAAAACCCAATTAAAAAGTGCACAAAGGACTTCAACAGACATTTCTCCAAAGAACATATACAAATGACCGACAACACATGAACAGATGCTCAATATCGCTGGCATTAGGGAAATGCAAATCAAAATCACAATTGGGCTCTAGCTTACACCTATTAGGATTTTTTTTTTTAAAGGAAAATAACAAGTGTTGGCAAGACTGTGGAGAGAGTGGAATCCTTGTGCACCATTGGTGGGAATGTATAATGGTACAGCCACTATGGAAAACAAACTGGTATATCTTCAAAAAATTAAAAATAGAATTACCATATCATCTAGCAATTTCACTTTGCAGGATATACCCCCAAGAATTAAAAGTAGGGTTTCAAAAAGATATTTGTACACCCAAGATCATAGCAGCATTATTCCCAAGAACTAAAAGGTGGAAGCAACCCAAGTGTCCATCGACAAAGGAATGGATAAACAAAATATGGTATATACATACAGTGGAATATTTAGCCTTAAAAAGGAAGGACAGCCCTGGCTGGGTGGCTCAGTTGGCTGGAGTGTCTTCCCATACACCAAGAGCTGATGGTTTGATTCTTGGTCAGAACACATACCTAGGTTGCTGGCTTGATGCCTGACCAGGGAGTGCACAGGAGGCAATGGTCAATGTTTCTCTCTCACATTGGTGTCTGCCCACCCATCCCCCATCCCCCTCTCCCTTCCTCCCTGCCCCTTCCTCTCTCTCTTAAATCAATAAACATATCCTCTGGTGAGAATTTAAAAAAAAAAGAATGACATTCTGGCACATGCTACAACATGGATGAACCTTTTACAAAGTGAAATAAGCCAGTCATGGAAAGACAAATATTGCATGATTCCACTTACATGAGGTACCCGGAGTAGTCAAATTCATTAAGATGGTAGAATGATGGAATGAGGAGTTACAGTTTAATGCATTTAGAGTTTGAGTTTTACAAGATGAAAAGAGCTCTGGAGATGGAAGGTGGTGATGGCTGCAAAACAAGATGGATATACTTAACACTACTGAATTATACACTTAAAATGGTTAAGATGGTAACTTTTATTATGTGTATTTTGCTACAATTAAAAATAATTTTTAAGAAACTGGAGGGAGCCCTGGCCAGTGTTGCTCAGTGGTTGGAGCATCGTCCGGTAACTGAAAGATCGAGGGTTCGATTCCTGGTCAGGGCACATGCCTGGGTTGTGGGTTCATCCCAGGTCTGGGCACTGGCATGTGCGACCCCCGCTCCCGCCCCTTGTCTGGACGCATTGGATCCCTGGTCCTGGTCCCAGTGTAGATCCCTGGTTTGGGTGTGTACAAGGCAACCAACTGATGCTTCTCTTGCATCAGTGTTTCTCTCTCTCCCTTCCTCTCTCTCTCTCTCTAAAAAAGCAAGTGAAAATATCCTCAGGTGAGGATGGAAAGAGGGAGAGAGAGAGAGGGAGGGAGAAATTGGAGGGAGAGTGGAATTTATGGCAGTGTCTTAGAGTATAGTGAGTGTTTTATAAATGCCGCTAATTGACTTAAATGAAATTCCAAGCATAGGAAGTATTTTCTTCTCAAAGGAAAAATAAAAGTGTGACTGATAGAGAATTTTAGAATCTAGGAATTGGAAGGCACTTAATAAATGAACAAGTTCAACAACACTTCCCCCCTTTATTTTCCAAATGCTAAACTGATGTCTGGACAGGTTAAGGGACTTGCCCCAAGTCTCCCAACCAGTAGGCCTCAGTGTCTCAATACCTAATCCAGTCCTTTCCCACTAAATCCTCCTCCTTGAGCCCTGCCAAGAGATCTCTCCTGAAAGCCTTCAAAGGCCTCTGACTGTTCACTCAGTCACACCCTGCCCACTCTGGGCCAGCTAGATAGGCTTTCCCTAGTCTTGGCCTAATCTCTCCAGCCAACACCTCAGTTTCTGGAATAGTATGTTCTTACAAGCCCCAGGCCTTTCATCATTTGAGCATATAGTATTCTATGCATATTTATCGATCGATTTATTAAAAACAGTTTCATACAGACCCATTTCCTGAGAACTCACCAATTTTCAGTCTCATTTTATGGTTGGGAACACATCTGCCCATACTTGAATGTTTGCGAAATTTAAGTTAAAATACAAAAGAAAGTGTATTCAGTCAACAAGTATTTTTTAGTATCTGTTATGGTCCAGGTACAAAGTTAATATCCATACAGTAAAAACTTTGTCAAGCTTCTAAAAACGACAAGTCTAATTTATAGGATAAGGCATGGAAGTGCTGGTACACAACAGGAAGGCAACAAATATTCTTGCACTGCAGAGTAATTGGGCATATTTGGACAGAAGTTCCTTTAAAAGACCATAATTAATATTTACTTATGTAGTCAAACCAAGCAATTGTGTGGACGAATAGAGGCAAACAGGCTAGAGAAAAGAACTGCCTCGAGGCCTGAGCATCAGGGTAAATGGATGTGCACAAATGTCTTATACAGGAAAAAAAGAAAAGGTGGTGGTGGAAGTACAAGAGGACACAGAATTGGTTGTGCATTGTAATGCCCCAGCATTACACCAACATTCTGACTTTATCCACTCATCAGGCTCTCAAGGTAGATGTTACAGTGACAACCTGCTCCTGGAGAGCTTAAATAATTTAACTTAGGATGCACAGATAATAGGTAGCAGAAGCTGGCTTATGACTTAAGCCTGACTACAGCCTACAGGTGAGAATCAGAAAGCCCAGAAGGGAATCACCCAGTCCCTTGAAAGGAATTGAGAGAGGGATATCTTGATCACTCCATGGTGATAAATTCCTCTCAGAGCTCTGGGCCAGACAGAACTCCTTCCAGGAATCTGTTTGATTTTTTTTTTTCCTTCAAGACTATTGTCTTAAAACTTTTTAGGATTAAAGACCGCTTTGAAAATCTGATGAAAGCTTTTCATTCATTCATTCAGCCAGATATTCATTTAATAAACATCTCTGAGTTACCAGGCTCTTTTTTTGTGGGCTGGAATACAATGACAGAAAAAGTATTCAGGATCCCCAGCCTTATGAAACTACAGTCTGCTGATGGACCCTTTCCCTGGAATAATGCACTTTCACCTAAATATTTACACGCAGTTTCAGTCAGTGGAACCTCAGTCCTCTTGAAGCCCATCCTTGGACAAGTGCTCCTATTTATTTAATAAGGTTCCTTCTACCCTAGCTGGACCCCAGTTTCGTTTTTAGTTTTATACCAGAACTGCTTGGTAAAATTAGTCCTTCTCCCCCCCTTTACCATTAATACTTGGTTTTATCCTGTGCTTATTCATTCGTTCAATAACCTGATCCATTCATTCAGCAAACATTTGAACACTTGTTAAATGCTGGGCACTTGGTTAGGTACCCGGGGAAGTGAAATGAAAATCCTTGGTGAAAGAAGCAGATATACAAAGAATTATAATAAAATGTCAAATTCCATAATAGATAGATAATATAATGTATAAGAACAATAGGTATCCTGTACAGAATGACTTCGAAATGGGTCAAGCATTTAATGGCCTTCAAATGTTCAATCATGTCAATAACAAAAAAATGGGTATTATCCCTCCTTTACAGATGAGAAAACCAAGGCTCACCAATGTCAGGAAACTTGCCTGTGGTTTCCCACTAGTCAACAGCTACATGTTTATAAACCTAGAATAAGAAATACTTTCTAAAGCCAACATAAATACAGAAACCATAAATGAAAAATGGATCAACTTAATTATTTAAAATTAAAAGCCTCTATATGATAAAAGACCTCATGCAAGTGAGAAGTAGGAGAAAATAACTGAAATATGTATTAAGAGTCAAGGGATTAGCAGTAGCTAATAATATCCCCTCCCTGAGGTAAAACTTATATTGAGTAAAATGCACAGATTTTAATTGTAAAATTTTATAAGTTTTGACAAATGCAATGCCCATCTAAACACCCCAATCAAAATATAAAGGCCTGTCCTGACTGGTGTGGCTCAGTTGGTTGGGCATCATTCTGCAAAGTGAAAGGTTGCTGGATTGATTCCTAGTAAGGGCATATGCCTGGGTTGTGGGCTGGGTCCCCTGTTGTGGGGGGGGGGGGGCGGTGAGAGGCAACCAATCTGTTTCCCTCCTTCTCTTTCTTCCTTCCCCTCTAAAAATAAATAATAAATAAAATCTTTAAAAATAATAAATAAATAAAAATTTAAAAAACCAAAATAGATTGTTATTAGTTTAAGATGCTAATTGTAATTCTGAAGGTAACCACTCCAAAAAAATTATGAAATATACAGAAAAATGGAAAGGGAACCAAAATGGTATATTACTAAAAGAAAAATCAAACATAAAGTAGTAATAGAGGAATGAGTATATGATATACAGAAAACAAATAACAGATAGCAAAAGTCCTTCCTTATCAGTAATTACTTTAAGTGTAAATGAATTAAACTCTCCAGTTAAAAGATAGAGTTTGGTGAAATGGATTTTAAAAAGAAAACATCTGCCCTGGCTGGTGTGGCTCAGTGGATTGAGCAGCGGCCTATGAACTAAAAGGTCACTGGTTCAATTCCCAGTCAAGGACATGCCTGGGTTGTGCCAGGGCCCCAGTTAGGGGTATGGGGTAGGCAACTGATGGATTTTTCTTTCCCTCTCTTTCTCTCTTCCTTCCCTTCTCTCTGAAAATAAATAAATAAAAATTTTAAAAAAGAAAATAACTATATGCTTTTTACAAGAGATTCATTTGAGATCCGAACATATAGCTTGAAAGTAAAAAGATAGAAAAAAGATACTCTATACAAATAGTAACCAAAAGAGAACAGAGGTGGTTATGCTAATATCAGAGAAAATAAATTTTAAGTCAAAAGTTATTTCAAGGACAAAGAAAGACATTATATATTGATGAAAGGGTTAATTCATCATGAAGAAATAACAATTATAAACGTTATACACACCTAACAACAGAACCCCAAAATATATGAAACAAAAATTGAAAAAAATTGAAGGGAGGAAAAAAACCAATTCTTTAATAATAGTTGGAAATAGGTATGTAAATGTTTGATCACTATGTTGTAGACCTGAAACTAATATAATATTGTACATCAACCATAATTGAACAGTAAAATTTTAAAAACTGTTAGAAATTTATATATCCAACTTTCAATAATGGATAGAAGAAATAGGACATTGTTAAGGAAATAGAAAAATTGAAAAACGCTATAATTCAGTTAAACCAATCAAACATATAGAGAACACTCCACCCAACAATAGCAGAATACCCATACTTCTCAAGTGCACATGGACAATTTTTCAGGATAGACAATATATTAGGTCACAAAACAAATCTCAGTAAATTTCAGCCCTGGCTGCAGTAGCTCAGCAGGTTGAGCGTCGGCCTGTGAACCAAGAGGTCGCTGGTTTGATTCCCCAGTCAGGGCACAGGCCTGGGTTGTGGGCCAGGTCCCCAGTAGGGGGTGCACAAGAGGCAACCACACATTGATGTTTCTCTCCATCTTTTTCTCCCTCCCTTCCCCTCTGCCTAAAAATAAATAAAATAAATAAATTTCAAACATTAGAATCATACAAAGTATCTTCTGCAACCAAAGTGGAATAAAACTAGAAATCAATAATGTGAAGAAACTGGAAAATTCACATATACTTGTAAATTAAACCACACCCCCTTAAACAACCAGTGATTGAAAGAAACCACAAGAGAATTAGAAAATACTTTGAGATGAGTGCAAATGAAAAAATATATATACCAAAAGAGACATTTTGCATCCTCCATAATGGATGCAAAGAAAGCAGTGTTCAGAAGGAAATTTATAGCTGTGAACAGCTACACTAAAAAAGAGAAAAGATGCCCTAACCAGTGTGGCTAAGTTTGTCCCACAAAGCAAAAGGTCACTGGTTTGATTCCTGGTCAGGGCTCACACCTCGGTTGTGGGTTCTGTCCCTGGTTGGGACATGTACAAGAGGCAACTGATCAATGTTTCTCTCCCACATCGATGTTTCTCTCCCTCTCTTTCTCCCTCCCTTCCTATCTCTCTAAAAATAAATAAATAAAATCTTTTTTAAAAAAGAATATCATCCAGTGAAAAGCAAACCCACAGAAGAGGAGAAGATATCTGCAAATCATATATCAGATAAGGGGTTAATATCTACAATATATGAAGAACTCCTACGACTCAACAACAACAAACTCAACCCAATTTTTTAAATAGGCAAAGGACTCAAATAGACATTTCTCCAAAGGGGTTATAAAAATGGCCAATAAACACATGAAGAGGTGCTCAATATCATTAGTCACTAGGGAAATGCCAACCAAAACTACACAATGAGATAATAGTTCCTGAGACTTCTCGTCAGGATGGCAGCATAGGTAAACATGGCTCTCCTCCTTGCATAACCACATCGAAAGTACCACTAAAATATAGAACAACCATCACTCAAAACAGTCGGAAATTGAATTCAATGGAAGTTTGACAACTACAGCATTAAAGAAAACACATCCATCCAGACTGACAGGAGTAGAGGAGATGTGGAATGGGCTGGTCCCACGTCCATGTGTGATGGATAAAAATCAGGGAGGGGTATCTTGGGAGCAAGAAGTCCCAGCTCCACACCAGACCACCCAGCCCAGGGTTCCAGTGCCCGGAAGATAAGCCCCCATAACTTCGGGCTGCAAAAACCAGCAGAGGATTGAGTCAGTGGAAGAAACTTCTGGATTCCTAAGCAGTTTGTCTTAAAGAACTCAAAAACGGACTTAATCAGATTCTCTCCTGAGCTCCAGCACCAGGGTAGCAGCTTAAAAGGCACCAGTGGCATACAGGGAGAAAGTAGGGAGAAAGTGAAGAGTCCAGCATCAAGGAGTGAGCTGGGGGACAGCCTCTGCCCAGACAGAAACGTGGGCTGTTGTCCCTTTTCCGAACCCTCTCTTCACAGAGCCATAGAGCTGGCAGGCTGGTGCCATGTCTGAGACTCCATCAGCCTGGCTAACGCTGTTTACCCCTCCCAGGAGATCCCCAGAAACTCTGTCCCACCCAACTTACAGGCCCACCCCAGCTGCTTTTCCGTATGAATGGCTGCTCTTTGATCATGTCTCACAATTTCCTAAATCTTCTCTGACAAGCAACGTCAGCCTGCCTCAGTGAAGCCCCAGACCCAACACATCTTGCTAAGGACCACAGGTCTGACACTAGCAGCTACCAGCCTAGATTCACACCTTGGCTTCTCCCGAGAATCTCCAAGCCCAGAACAAGTAGCAGCCATCTCAGATTATTTTATAGCTCAGGCAGGGTGGCCCCAGGCAAAACACAAGTAGGAGCTGACCTTGGCCTGTGCCACGGAAATCCCTGGAAACCCCAGAGCCTACACACCCAGTGGACAACTACAGACCACATCACAGCACCACCACCCGGCCTCTGCACAGCTGATCCTCCACGGAGGGCGGAGGTTGGTCGTCGGTGGTTATAACCAGTCCTTGCAGCTAACAGGCCTGAGTAAATCCCTCCCATTCATCTGCCAACTGTAATCAAGGCTCAACTACAAGAGGAAGGTGTACTCAGCCCACACCTCGAGTACCCAGACTGGGTGACAGGGAAAGCTGTGCCACTGGATCCTACAAGACAGCTACTACATTAGACCACACTACAAAGGCAGGGAGTCATAGTAACTCTACTTAATACATAGAAACAAACATACTGAGGCAGCCAACATGAGGAGACAAAGAAACATGGACCAAATGAAAGAACAGATCAAAACCCTAGAAAAAGAACTAAACGAATGGAGACAAGCAATCTATCAGATGCAGAGTTCAAAACACTGGATATAAGGATGCTCAAGGAACTTAGTGAGGACCTCAACAGCATAAAAAAGATCCAGTCAGAAATGAAAGATACACTAATTGAAATAAAGAACAATTTACAGTATACTGTTACAGGAAGCAACAGTATAGCGGATGAAACTGAGAATCAAAGCAATGATTTGGAACATAAGGAACCAAAAAACAGCCAATCAGAACAGCAAGAAGAAAAAAGAATCCAAAAAAAGAGGATAATGTAAGCAGCCTATGGGACAACTTCCCGTATTTCAACATTCACATCATAGAGGTGCCAGAAGGAGAAGAGAAAGTGCAAGAAATTGGAAATCTATTTGAAAAAAGAATGAAACAGAACTTCCCTAATTTGGCGAAATAGACATGCAAGCCCAGGAAGCACACAGGGTCTCAAACAAGATAGATACAAAGAGGCCCACTCCAAGACACGTTGTAATTGTGACTCAGTGGATTGAGTGGTGACCTGCAAACCAAACAGTCGCCAGTTTGATTCCCAGTCAGGGCACACGCCTGGGTTGCGGGCCAGGTCCCCAGTGGGGGAGCGCATGAGAGGTAACCACACATTGATGTTTCTCTTTCTCTTTTCTCCCTCCCTTCCCCTCTGTCTAAAACTAAATAAAATCTTTTTTAAAAAATGCTGAAGTTTAAAGATAAAGAGAAAAATCTTAAAAGCAGCAATAGAAAAGCAGTTAGTTATCTACAGGGGAGTTCCCATAAGATTGTCAGCTAATTTCTCAAAAGAAACTTTGCAGGCTAGAAGGGATTAGCAAGAAATATTCAAAGTCTTGAAAAACAGGGACCTACAGCCAAGATTGCTCTATCTAGCAAAGATATCATTTAGAATTGAAGGCAGATAAAGAGCTCCCCAGACAAGAGAAATCTAAACAAGTTCATCATCACCAAACCATTATTATTTGAAATGTTAAAAGGACTTATTTAAGAAAAAACAGAAGATGTAAACTATGAATGAGAAAATGGCAACAGATACATATCTATCAACAATTGAATCTAAAAAACAAACTAAGCAAACAAGATAAACAGAGACTGAAGCAAGGATACAGAGAGTGTTTTGATGGTTGCCAGATGGGAGAGCAGTATGGGGGAATGAGTGAAGATGACAGAATTAAGAAGTACAAATAGATAGTTACAAATAGCCATGGGGATGTAAAATACATTATAGGAAACGGAGTAGCCAAAGATCCTATACATGACCCATATAATGCATGAATAATGATGTGGGGATTGCCTGAAGGAGTGGGAGGTACTGGGTGGAAGGGGGCGCAAAGTGGGAAAAATTGGGACAACAGTAATACTATAATCAATAAAATATAACAAAAAAATTTTAAATCACATCCAGTAAAATGGCAATAATAATAATAACAACAACAACAACACATTAGCATGGATTGAAAAAATTGTACATGGCAGGTAGGAATATAAAATTGTGATCACTGCGGCAGTTCCTCAATAAATTAATCATAGAATTGCCATATGACCCAGCAATTCCATTCCTAAGCAGTTACCCTCCAAAACTGAAGACAGGTGTTCAAACAAAAACCTGTATACTACCGTTTATAGTATCTCCATTCATAATAGCCAAAAATTAAAATAATCCAAATGTCTATCGACAGATAAATGGATAAACAAAACACAGCGTATACATACAATGAAATATTATTCAGCCTGAAAAAGGAAGGACATTCTGACACATACTACCACATAGATAAACCTTGAGGACATTATGCTAAGTGAAATATGTCAGTCACAAAACAAATACTGTATGATTCCACTTATATGAAGTACCTGGAGTACTCAGGTTCATAGAGACAAAAAGTAAAATTATGGTTGCCAGGGAATGCAGGGAGAAGGGAATAGGAGTTATTCTTTAATGGGTAGAGTTTCAGCCTTGCATGGGCAGCTCAGTTAGTTGGAGTGTCGTCCCATAGACCAAAAGATTACGGGTTATGTCCCCAATCAGGGCACATACCTAGGCTGTGGGTTTGATACCTGGTCAAGGTGTGTATGGGAGGGAACCAATCGATGTTTCTCTCTCTCTCTCTGTCTCTCTCTCCCCCTTCTTTCCTCTCTAAAATCAATAAATATATCCTCAGGTGAGGATTTAAAAATGGTAATGGATTCAAAATCTCAGGAGCAAACCTTTTGTATCCAACATCCACCAGCCGGTGGACAGCTTTATAGTCACCTACAATTCAGCATATCCATACAGGACTCATAATGAGCTCATGTTCTTTCTGCAGCTGCTCCTCTTCCAACTCCGCTGTACCCTGTCTTGGTTGACGCTACCATCTGTACTCTCACCCTAGCCCAAAACCTCAGAATCATCCTTGTCTCTTCCTGATTTCTGATCCCTCACATCCAATCAGTCACTGAAACTTTATTTTTTATTTTTTTAAGTTATATTGTATTAATTATGCTATTAGAGTAGTCCGAATTTTTCCCTCTTTGCCCCCCCTCCACCCAGCAACCCCCATTCCCTCAGGCAATCCCCCCACCATTGTTCATGTCCATGGGTCATGCTTATAAGTTCTTTGGCTACTCCATTTCCTGTACTGTACTTTACATCCCCATGGCTAGTCTGTAACTACCTATTTGTACTTCTTAACCCCCTCACCTCTTCACCCATTCATCCACACCCCCCTCCCATCTGGCACCCATCAAAACACTCTCTGTATCCGTGATTCTGTCTCTGTTTATCTTGTTTGCTTAGTTTGTTTTTTAGATTCAATTGTTGACAGATTTGTATTTGTTGCCAATTTCTTTCTTTTTTTTACAAAACTTGTTTTTTAAAAAATAAATATTTCATTTATTTGTTGTTATTTTTAGACAGAGGGGAAGGGAGGGAGAAAGAGAGAGAGAGAAACATCAGTGTGTGGTTGCCTCTTATGCACCCCCTACTGGGGACCTGGCCTGCAACCCAGGCATGTGCTCTGACTGGGGAATCAAACCAGTGACCCTTTGATTCCCAGGCCATACTGAATCCACTAAGCTACACCAGCCAGGGCTCATTTTCTTGTTCACAGTTTTGATCTTCTGTTTTTTCTTAAATAAGTCCCTTTAACATTTCAAATAATAAAGGTTTGGTGATGATGAACTCGTTTAGTTTTTTCTTGTCTGGGAAGCTCTTCATCTGTCCTTCAGTTCTAAATGATATCTTTGCTAGATAGAGCAATCTTGGCTGTAGGTCCCTGTTTTTCATGACTGAATGTTTCTTGCCAATCCCTTCTAGCCTGTAAAGTTTCTGTGTATTGGGTAGAGCTGGTTTGATTCCCTGTCTTGGTATGTGGCCTAATGTAGTAGGTGTCCTGTAGGGTCCAGCGGCACAGCCTCCTCTATCACCCAAGCCATGAGTGTGCCCTTCGCGTGGACGGAGTACACCCTCCTCTTGTAGTTGAGCCTTAGTTAATGTTGGCAGATCAATGGGAGAGATTTACCCAGGCCAGTCAGCTGCAGGGATTGGTCGTGACCACTGACGACCAGCCTCTACCCTCTGGAGGATTGGCTGTGCAGGGGCAGGGTTGTGGTGCTCCGATGTGGTCTGTAGCTGTCCACTGGGTATGCTGGCCCTGGGTTTTCCCAGGTGGCGCAGGCCAAGGTCAGTCCCAACCTGCGCTTCGCCTGGGGCCATCCTGCCTGTGCTATGAAGCAACCTGAGGTAGCTGCTCCTCGTGCTGGGCTTGGAGGTTCCCAGGAGAAATCAAGGTGTGAAACTAGGCTGATTGCTGCTGGGGGTGGGCCTAGTGCTCACTGAACCCAGCTGTCAGTTCTTTGATAGGATTTAGGAAGTTGTGAAACAAGATCCAAGACCAGAGATTCATATGGAAAAGCAGCTTGGTTGGGCCTGTATTGGGTGGGGCGGAGTCTCTGGGGATCTCCAAGGTGGGTCAAACAGTGTCAGCCTGGCTGATAAAGTCTCAGATATGGTACCAGCTTGCGGGCTCTGTGGGAGAATGGTTTCATAAAGGGACAATGGCCTCTGCTCACCTTGATGCCAGACACTTCAGTTTCTCCCTGTATACCACTGGTACTTTTCAAGCTGCTACCCTGGTGCTGGAGTTCAGAGGGAGTGAGTCTGAGTACGCAAGTCTGTGTGTGGGTTCTTTAAGAGGAACTGCTTGGGGATCCAGAAGTTTCTTCCATCTACTCAATACCCCTGCTTGTTTTTGCAGCCAGAAGCTGTGGGGACTTATCTTCCTGGCCTGGTACTCTGGGCTGGGGACTCAGTGTGGGGCTGGGACTCCCTGCTCCCAAGATATCCCTCCCAAATTTTTATCCACCACACATGGGTGAGGGACCAGCCCATTCCACATCTGTGCGCCTCCTACTAGTCTGGAATGATGTGGTTTCTTTAATTCTGTAGTTGTCAGACTTCTTTTCAACTCGATTTCTGATGGTTCTGAGTGACAGTTGTTCTACATTTTAGGTGCAATTTTGATGTGGTTGTGTGAAGAATCAAGCTACGTCTGCCTATGGCACCATCTTGACCAGAAGTCCTAGTCACTGAAACTCTAATGCCTTATAGGTGTTTCTTAAATCCCCTATTCAAAAAAATCTTTTATTGATTGATTGTAGAGAGAGAAAGAGATAGAGAGAGAAACATCGATTTGTTGTTCCACTTATTTATGCATTCATTGGCTGATTCCTGTATGTTCCCCTGACCAGGGATTGAACCCACAACCTTGACGTATTGGGATGACACTCTTAAGTAACCGAGCTACCTCATCAGGGCTCAATTCTACTCTTTCCTCTCCTTTTCCACCATCATTGCCCAACATCTCTTTTGCCTGAACTGTTGAAACCATCTCCAAACTGTTCCCCAGAATTCCTTTTCTCAGATGCAGAATGATTATACTAAAATACCATTTTGGTCTTCCATTGCTTTCATTGTAAAACTGAAGTTTCTTGGTTTCATTCATAAGACCCTTGGCAGTAGTATTTCTGCTGACCTCTACTGCATTTTTCACCACTGCTCTCACCCTCCTTTTTCTTTAAACTCCATAAAAGCTGAACATTTATGGTTTCCTAATCATAAGTTGCTGTTTCAAATAGTTGCGCCTGTTCTCAAGCTGTTTCTTCACCTGGATAGCTCCCCTACCCTCATCTGCCTGACACACTCTTATTCATCATTTAGGTGCTGAATTTATATTTCTAGTGTAAACCCCTCTCTCAAACTCCAGGTGGATATATTTCACTGCTTACTTGGCATCTTCACTTGAATATCTAATAGATCTCAGAAAGTTAACTGGTCTTTCCCCCTGTAAGTTTCTTTATCTTCAAGCCTTCTTATCTCAGTTAATGGCAACGCCATTTTTTTTTAGTAGCTTAGGCCAAACACTTCTAGATCATGTTTAACTACTCCTTCTTTAATGCCACTTCCAATGCGATGTGGCATTAAACTGGAATGTCAATGGCTCTACCTTAAAAACATCCAGAATCTAACCACTTCTTACCACCTCCACTGTTACCACTATTACCATGTTGGTCCAAGCTGCGATCATTTCACACCTGACTTACTGGTGTTTCTGCTTCTACCACTGCCCCCAAGACAGTTGGTTCTAAATATAGCAACCACAGCGTCTTTAGAAAGAAAAGCAAGATACCCTGGCCAGGTGGCCTTGTTAGTTGGAGTGTTTCCCATACGTCAAAATGTTGCAGGTTCTATTCCCAGTCAGGGCATAGCAAAGATTCTTGCCTTCATGAAGCTTATAGTCTACTGAGGGGGCAGTCAATAAACAGTAGACATGCCTGGGTTGTGGGTCCAATCTCTGGTCGGGGCACATACAGGAGGCAACCAATTGATGTCTCTGTCTCACATCGATGTGTCTCTATCCATTCCTTTCTCTCTCATTCTAAAAATCAATAAACATATCCTTGGGTAAGGATTAAAATTTTTTTCAATAAAAAAGAATAAAAGTAAGATCATGTTACTCTTCTGCTTAAACTGTACAATGACTCCTCATCTTACCTAGAGTAAAAGCCAGCGTTGTCTCAATGGTCTGTAAGGCACCTCCACACTCTGGCCCCCATCATCAGTCTGACTCCATCTTGTACTATCCTTCCCTCCCTCAGTCCACTGGCCTCCTCGATGCCCTTCAAATAGGTTAGGCCTACTCTTACCCTAGAGCCTTTGTGCTGGCTATTCTCGCTACCTAGAAAGCTTTTTCTTAGCTGTCTGCTTGGTTAACTCCCTTGCTTTCTCCAAGTCTTTCCTCAAAAGTCACCTTCTAAATGAGGCCTACCTGTCTACCCTACTTGAAGCTCACATCCCTTTCCACTGTGGGTATTCCTGACCCTCCTTTGTTACTCTGCTTTTTATTTTTCCATAGTGCCCATTACCTTGTAATATACTATATAATTTACTTATTTATTATATCTACTGTTTATTGACTGCCCCCTCAGTAGACTATAAGCTTCATGAGGGCAAGAATCTTTGTTTTGTCCCAAATGTATCCTCAGGACCAAGAACAGTGCCTGACACATCGTAGGCACGTAGTACATATTTGTTAAAGAAACGAATTCTTCAAAACTGATTTTGGATATCAGGTTCTTCACAAAGTTTTCCCCGGTGTGAACAATCCCCATCCTCCCCCAAACAGATGAAATTAACTCCTCTCTTTTTTGTGCTACCTTTGTACCTTGTACCTTGTTGCATTTTCCAGATAATACTGTAATTTGCATGTCTAGATTATGAGGGCAAGGGTTAGAACGTGAC
Source organism: Mormoops blainvillei (assembly GCA_004026545.1). Taxonomy (NCBI): domain Eukaryota; kingdom Metazoa; phylum Chordata; class Mammalia; order Chiroptera; family Mormoopidae; genus Mormoops; species Mormoops blainvillei. Next base: position 110,551 of record PVJD01003513.1, on the reverse strand, counting down.
TGATTCATTTCTATATTTCTTGTGCTCCGTTCAGGACCTAGCACATAATATACATATATTATTTTGATGAATAAACTCATAAAGCCACACCAAAATCAAAAGTCTGGAAATGATGCAGCCGTGGGAAAACAGGCCCACCCACAAGGTTGATGGGAGTAGAAACTGATTTAAGTTTTCTGAAGCACAAAGTAAATATCTCTATCAAGTTGAACATTACCTTTAACCTAGAAATTCTGCTTTTAGGAATTTATCTGACAAATTTACTTGTTTATGTATTCCAAGAAGTATTAAAAAGATATTCATTGCAGCATTGTTTATAATGTCAAATGACAAGAAACAACTTAATTGTTCTATCAGTAGGGCCTTAAACAAATTATATATGGTGTAACCATAATAGAATACTATGCAGTTGCTAAATAAGATGAGACATATCTGCATGTACAAACATGGAATAAGCTGCAAGATATATCAAGTGAAAACACTATAATATAGGAAAACATATAGTATGCTAATAATTGTGTTTCACAAAAAAGTGGAGATTAGATACTCACACACTAATTATCTGCATAAAATGGTTTTGGAAAGATAAACCAGAAACTAAACAGTGGCTGCCTCTGGAAAAGTGAACTGGAATACTAGAGGTCAAGGGTGGGGAAAATTTATTTTACACTATATGTTCTGTTACCGTTTGAATTTTTAAATCGTATGTATTATCTTTTCAGCAATAATTAAAAAATTTTAAATAATAAAAGAAGCCTCAAAGGTGCACATTGAGCAGGGATAGAAAAGAGATTTAGCCCTCCATTGTAACTTAGAAGATTGGTAGAAAAATGTCACATCTTTTTAAGGACTTCTGCCCTCAATCTCTCTCTCTCTCTCTGCCTCTCTGTTTCTGCCTCTGTTTCTTTGTCTCTCATCTGTGTTTTTTGGCTACCCCTTTCAAAATGAGTGGCTTGGCCAGAGAGGCAGCCTGGGATCTCAGGTATATGGTCTGGTGAGAAAGGGGACAAGACTAGGACTGGAAACCTGGAATGGGAACCTGATCTTACCATAGAGCAACTCCCTGACTGATGTGGCCATAGCTCACTGGACTGTGTCCAAAGCATCTTGATTCAGGCTGTTAAGTAGGATCCATATATTACATGAGAGATAGTCAGGGATTTTCTACAGTGGCTAGATTCAGAATGGGGGTTCTGAGTAACCGGTTTCTTCTATAGGAAGGCCCAGCCTGACATAAGCGTAGGAAGACTGTTTGGATTCCAAAGGCCGGCACTGACCAGGGGAGTCTGGGATCCCAAATGATCAGGGATAGCTCCAGTCCTAGGGAAACTGTTTAATCATGCAGGGAAACTGAGGAAGAAACCGTGACCCATGGAGCAGAGGAAAGGGGAAAGGCAGGGATTTGGCGGGCATGAGAGTTCCCAGGGATCGCCTCAGTCATGAAGGGAGGGCAAAGGTGTCTGAGCTTTTTCGAAATAGAGTGAAAGCCATATTATATGGGAAATGGCAGGAATGCAGAAAGGGAAGTGAATTGTTGAGGTACAAACTCCATCACTTCGCCTAAAGCTTTTCCTGTTCTCTCCCATCTTCACAGGACAAGGCAGCTGTCATAGAATTGGGGCCTTTGCTCCTATGATTCCAGAGCTAGAGCACCCTGAAAGATATTCTAGCCAACAGCCTGGGCAATGCTAGAATTCTTCTGTACTCTAGAGAATCCACATACTCAGAGAACTCGTGAAGCTCTCAGAGACCATGGGACCTGGTATATAAAGCCTTTCTATTTTCTCCTCCGGAAGAGCAGGCGTGCAAGAATTTTCCCCATGCCTTTCTCTGACTGGCCCAAGCCCCAGTTCCCACTAAGAAACCCATACCTGAGACAGCTTCACTTATTCCTCCAGAGGCACCTTAAAGTCAGGAGACAGCACAGTGCTGAGAAGGCCAGGAAGCCTCCCAGATTCCTCTGTGGTCAGGCTAGCTTCATTAAAATAAACTTCGTTCTCCAAAGATTTGTTCTCGAAGGTGTTATTGTGTACTTATCACAGTTCCTATAGCTACAGGCTCACAGTGAGAAGGAAATGGGCATACATCAGCATCTTCCTGTAAAATGGGAATTTGACCTCACTTATATATGATAAACATGCCCAGGCAACCTTGCAAATGGCATAGCATGAATAGAGTTCAGACAGTTCAGAATGACTTAAGTACATTAAATAAAACAATACATGTCAGAACATGCGTTCCAACCCTTGGTTCAGCTTAGATACTTAACAGCTGTTAACCATTCATAACAATATTAACCTTTACATCTCATAGGGAAGTCTTCCAACTAAAAGATTACAAACTGGCAACTCCCAGGCCAAATCAAACCCATATAAACCCATGTTTTATATGATTTCAGAGTGTTAAAGCTTGTTTTGAAATGCAGATCAACTTTAAAAAAATCAGTATCTTTCAGTGAAAAAAAATCCCAGTTTCCAGTGTCAATGTCCTCCCATCAAAAGCTGCTAAAAATACAGCTATAATTGAACAAAGTTGGGCTTATTGACTTGTTGCAATGAGGATAACCATACAATATGGAAAGTCTGCGACATCTCAGTAAGAAAGTTATAAATGACTTTTAATAGGACTTGAGCTTGTGTTAGGTTTCTGGGAAGGATTCAAGGAAAGGGGGCTTTGCTCTGGTTTTGATGCTGTGAGGAAGTGGGGATAGTTCTATGATTTGGTATCTTTAAACTATTTATCTAAAAGTGGGAAGAAAGAGCAAGACTAAAGCTATAATTGATAAAGAAGCAGATGTCATTCATATTAGCCAGGATGGGGATAGTTGGTCATTTCTGCTGTCTTGATGTTCTTCAGTCTATATTCAGACACGATGACAAAGTGATCTGATTTTTGTCTTGATCCATCAGAGTCATAGAGTAGCCTTGGCTCTGTGATTTTGGTGTTCTACAAAAATAATTCTTTTCATCAAGAGAAAAAATAGCCTAGCTGCAAGTGTCATACTAGTTCTTCTCAACACCAAGGCCTCAATGACAGTGCCAGGCCAGCTCTGGGCTGCCAGGGCGCGCTTTCTGTTTCTCAGTCCCTTCCCTCTGGGCCAAGGGCGGATGGAGTCAGACCTCAGGACTTTAGTGTATTACCCAGCTCTTCACCATAGCCAAGATCTCACTCATGAGGAAATTGTCAAGAGAATGTGTGTAGTTAGACTAAGGTTAGTCTCTCCTTCTCCTTTTGTTGCAGGATTATTAGTGGCAAACTGGTACCAGATATTAGACCATGGTCCTTGAGTTTTGGCTAAGAAACAATTCAGAGCCAAGACTCAAATACAAGCAAAAGTTCATTTAGAAAGTCACAGAGGTAGAAGAGACACATTGCAGAGGCAAAATAAGGGCCCTTGGAACTTAAGAGAGCAAAGGTATGCACCTTGAGGAAATAAAGTGGGGAGGGAAAGCACTGACATGGGGCAGGCACATGGCAGAGAGAGAGAAAGAGAGAGAGAAGAAGAGGAAGAGAGAGAGAGGGAGAGAGAGAGGGAGAGACATAAGGCTGAGTCCTTTGTCTTGAGGATTTTCATCTGGAGGTCCTAGGGGAGCATCTCAATAGAATATTCATCAGATTTCCAGGTGTGTCCTTTCAGGGCAAGGGGTCATTAGTCATTGCAGCTTTCCTAATGTCAGCCGTGGCGTTACCCTGTCTGGCCTTGCTGCTTTTCTGGGCCTGGAGCTGAAACACAACTGAGGCCTAGATGTCATCTTTAGTTTGACCAAAACTCTGTCTCTGTAGTCAGCAGACCCAAGGCTTTGTTCTTAAGATTATATGATGCAGATCAAAACCTCATTTTCCTGAGGGCTTAATGCTTAAAGAAGTGGTTGTATGAGGCTATTCTCCTGATCCTTGTTCCTCCTCGAAGGGGGTCTACCACATGACCAGTGACGTGTCAGGAGAGGAAAGGCCAGGGGACGGTCTGAATTGCATGGCCAGTGATATGCTAGGGGCGGAAAGGTCACCTTGGGACGAGGTCCCATCTTACAATTGTCTGTTGCTTGGCACCCAGTGTTCTCTGCCCTGGGTGACCTTCTGTACCTGGCCTGTTGTTCCTATGCTGCTCATATCTGTCTGTCTACTATATTAGATTGAGTTATTGAATCCTCTCTCCAACATGATGATGGTTGCGCGGTAGCATTTAAGACTGAACAGAGTACATCAGCCAATTGCATCATAGGAACTTACCAGAAACAAAATGGTTGTTAATCATTGTAATAGTTCCAGAAGATAGGGTCTAGATTGCTAAACCCAAGCAATGAAAACATGGCCCGAAGTCCAGCTGGTTTTCGTTTAGCGGTCCAAGTGACTTTTTCTTTTAGCATAGTCACAGACTGTTCTACTTGACCTGCAGGATTTATGTAGGTGCAGCAAACAGTTTTTGTTAAAGCATAAATTTCCCCTTGGCTTATGAATTTAAATTTAAATTGGTTGTTGGGCTTCTGAGCAGGAATCGTGTCATTTTTGATGTCTGCTGGGATTAGAGACAAGTTTTGGATCACCTTTTCCAGTAGTATTATCCCTGCTCTAGGAAGTATAGCTGACATAGCATGTGTGATAAGAGAGTAGGTCATCCCTCTTGGGAGTTTTCCTGCTAGCCTGTTCTTGTCTCATTTTGGAGACTTCTGGGTATCATTCTTAAGAAAACATAATTCAATGGAGAGGTGGTAGTTTAAAATATCTGAAAGGCTCTAACGATTACCTCAAATATGCAGAATAAGTTAGTGTGCAGAAGGCAGGTCAAAGCCTGATGTCTGTATAATAAGTAGGACTTACACAGACATCATATTGGGAGTATAAATCTCATTTATCACAGTAGCAGTAGCCAGTTTTTGGACTTTTGAGATAGATTCCTTAAGTAGAACTACATAGTTCATGCAAGTAGTTTGGAGCATCTTGGAAGAGAATAAACAGACTATTGTAGCAAGGATAGCCCCAACATTAGTTCCCATTCCTAGTGACCTAGGTTTGATCTCAGCAAAAGCATTTTGTTCAGGTCCAACTTTTACAAGACCAAACTTTAGAACTAATTATATAAGGAAAATTTAAGACCATAAAGGACTTGAAGAAAATCTACCTTTTGAAGTGTTTGAAGATATTACATTTTGTCAGCAGGATTAGGTGGGGAGGCAATAGATCAAGCATTGAGTTAAATTCAGAGCAGTAGTCAAGAAATAAACATTAGGGCTATATATTTTTTTTCCTTAAGTAGCAAAAGGAGATCGCAGGAAGTCAAAAATAACAAAATGAACATCGGGAAGATCACATTAAGGGAACTTTTAACCCTGGCTGTTGTGGCTCAGTGGATTGAGCACTGACCTGCAAACCAAAGGGTCATGGGTTCGATTCCCAGTCAGGGCACATGCCTGGGTTGTGGGCCAGGTTCCTGGTGGGGGGGTGTGCAAGAGGCAACCACACATTCATGTTTCTGTCCCTTTCTTTCTCCCTCCCTTCCACTCTGTCTAAAAATAAAAAAAATTAATTAAAAAAAGAAAACTTTAATCAAAGAGAAGTCTCCTCCCCCACCAACCCACCCCCACCCCTGGACTCCAAGGTGGCATCAGTTGTACCATTGAAGGAGAAGAAACTCATAGAGGTCAAAATAGGGGAGCTGCCAAGCTGGATACTGATGTGGGCTTTCACCTCTAAAGGCATTGCTGGTGTGTTTTAAAGAGGCTACTACTAGTATTTATAAGTGTGTCAATGCTAAGAAAGGCAACATAGCTGGGGTTTCTGTGGCAATGGCAGCTTAAGAGCCTTTTGACTACTGTGGTTCTCATAGGAAATTCAAACATGAGCAACGACACAAGTACCACTGAAGAAGGCCCACTGTGGACACCACATTCCTGACCATGAGCTTTGCCCAGCACCTCTGAATCCTTTCATATCATAATTAACAACTAATAAAAGTTGACTGGTTAAAAAAAAAACAACTTTTGGGCAGTTCAAGAGGGTGTTAAAGACAATAATAGGCAAGATTACTAGGAGGACAAAAGATATGAAAAAAAATACTGAATAACAAAAAAATTAGTCTTGTTCTGTTGTTTTCTACAGAAATTGTTCACATGTGTGGTTAGCCTCTTATTCCATCATCTTGGGCAGAAGCTGCTCACGGTCAGAAGCTTCTGGAGAATTGCTAAGAATCCTCAGTTTGAGGTTACCCAGTGGACTGGTTGCTCAGAACTCAGGAGAAAGTGACGTATGCCTTTTTAGTTGGAAAACATGAATCCAAGGGTCAACAACTTGGAGTTTTATTAATGTGTCAGTTACCTGTTAAAGGTTCTTTTTGTGCCCTGGCAAGTGTGGCTCAGTTGGTTGGGGGTTGTCCTGCAAAACGAAAGTTCACTTGTTCATTTCCTGATCAGGGCACATGTCTGGGTTGTGGGTTTGGTCCCCAGTCAGGGCATGTGCAAAAGGTAACAGATCAATGTTTCGCTCTCGCATTGATGTTTCTCTCCCTCTCTTTCTCCCTTCCTTCTCTTCCCTCTAGACTCAATAAAAGAAAAAAAATGTTTTTAATAAAGGCCCTTTTTGTAAAGGCTCAAGGACAGTTTTTTTTTTCCTGATTCTTTCCCAGAAGACCAAATCTCTGTGTTTCAGATCATGCAGAGCTGCTTAGGTTGTTAATTTGGAGCTATAGCTCGTACTTAAAATGATAATCTGGAGTTATATGAGTCCCTGCAGAAATTAGTTATATAAGTTTATTATGGTGCCAATCTAGAATTGGAAATGATTCCCCAGTGCGTGGGCAGTTAAATCAGAAGGAGATAACTTGTGGGTCCCGGGAAGAATTGCAATGGCAAAACTTTGGGTTTATGAGAGTTTTGACAATTATGAGTTTTCGAACTCCTTTAGTTCTCTTTATTTCTGCTGAAAATAATAGATGATATGGACAGTGTATTTTCCAAATAAAAGGTGAATCTATACAGAATTTTAAAACATAATGGTACCAATGAAATATGTGTCTTCATTACTAGAGAGATAAATTGAGACCCTCCCCAAGATATTAGAAATTTTAAAATCAAGTAACTTTTTCTCTACCAGTACATCCACAGCTTTCCAGCAACAGAAACCCTCCATCCATCCTGAGAATAAGCAACAATAATTAGAATTTACTTATAGTTCATTTGGAGGTATTCACAGAACTTCATGGCTTCAGTTCCTTTCCATGTCTTATCTTTATAGTCTTGCCAGGAATATATCATTGTCAGGCAGGGCATGCATTGGAAACATCCTCAGCAGTGCCCTTAACATTACCCCCTTCCATGTTGGTTCAGTATTGCCCCTTTATTTCTGCTTGCTTTCTTTGGATTTTAAAAACTATTTCCTTTTAATTTTTAAAAAAGATTTTATTTATTTTTAGAGAGAAGGGAAGGGAGGGAGGAGAGAAACATCGTGTGGTTGCCTCTTGCATGCCCCCTACTGGGGACCTGGTCCACAACCCAGGCATGTACCCTGACTGGGAATCGAACCAAAGACCTTTTGGATCGCAGGCTGGCACTCAATCTACTGAGCCACACCAGCCAGGGCAAAAACTTTTAATTTTGAAATAATAATAGAGTCACAAGAAGTTGCAAAAAATAGTACAGAAAGGGTCCCACGCACCCAGTTTCTCCCAATGGTAACATCTTACATAACTATAAATAGTACAGTATCAAAACCAGGAAATTGACATTGGTACAATCCACAGACCTTATTCAGATTTTACCAGTTTTACAATGCACTTGCGCCTGTGTGTATATACAGTTCTATGCACACATAGAATTTTATCACATGCATATTTGTGTAACCACCATTACAATTCCATCACCACGAGACTCCTTGTGTTATCCCTTTATAGTCACATTTATCCCTTCTCTCCACCCCACCTCTCTTTAACTTTTGGCAACCACTAATCCACTCTCCATCTCACTAATTTTATAGTTTCTAGAATGTTGTGTAAATGGAACTTTGAGATTGGCTTTCTTTAAAATTCAGTATAACTCCCTTGAGGTCCAACTAAGCTGTTGCATGTATTAATAGTTTGTTTCTTTTTATTGCCAAGTAGTACGGTAACCAATAGCTCAGAAGCCTAACTGATGATGGTGAGGCAACCCACAAATGAACAATGGCAGGAAGCTGTTACCTGTCCTAGGACTGGATGAACAAAGGATTAGTGTTACCAGATCCTGGGGCAAAGATCACCTGTAGAAGCTGGAATCATGGTTGGGACCCATGTGAGAGTTGCAGCCATCACAGGGGATGCTACCTAAACTAAGGTGGGGATGGGAGTGGGAGTGGAGGAGAGTGCTTTGAGAAATATCCTGGCTTCTCCGTTCCTCCCTCTCTCTATTCTTCATTCATTGTCTTCCACCCGCTGAACCCACCTGGAGGCCAACTGCCTGAGCTGCCTGAGGTGGTAGTCTGCAGCAGTCACTCTGCCACAGAATGAATGCATCAGAGGGTAATAAGGAGTGGATCTGAGGACAAACAGGTGCAGGGCAGTAGCATATGTGAATGTCCAATTTATAAGAAAACGCCACACGTTTTTCTAAGTGGGAATCTGTTTCCAATGCATTTCACAGCCATGGACAAACCTAAAAGCATAAACCTACTATCAGTATAAATATTTGTTTTAATATCTTTTGTCAGCTTGCAGGATGGAGTGAAGGTAATTAATTTACCATTTGAGCTGATTTAACTTCTGGGACAAGCTTACAAGGATAAATCTAAGATCGTGATAAAATAGTTGGCTTGGAAATTAAAAATTTTTTCTTTCTTTTTAAATTTTTTAATTGGGGTAAAACAGACACAAGATAAAACCATGTCAGCCATTTTTAAGTGTATAGTTCAGTGGTGTTAGTATATTTACCTTGTCGTACAACCCATTTCCAGAACCCTTCTCACCTTGCAAAACTGAAACTCTATATACATTAAATTCCCCACTCCTTTCTCCCCCAATCCCTTAACAACCATCATTCTACTTTCTGTCTCTATGAATTTCACTACTTCAGGTACTGTATATGAGTGAACTCATACAGTATATGTTTTGTGTGTGTGTGACTGATTTATTTCATTTAGCGTAATGCCCTCTGGTTCATCCATGTTGTAGAATGTGTCAGAATGGGTACTTGGGTTGCTTCCACCTTTTGGCTCTTGTAAATATAAATATACTGCTATGAACATGGGTGTACAAGTATCTCTTCAAGACTCCGCTTTTAAATCTTTTGGGTATATATACAGAAGTGGAATTGCTGGATCATATAGGAATTCTATTTTTATTTTTTTGAAGAACTGCCATACTATGTTCCATGAGGGCTGCACCATTTTACATTCCCATCAACAGTGCACAAGGGTTCCAATTATTCCACATCCTAGCCAATGCTTGTTATTCCATCCTCCTTCTTTTATAGTACTCATCTTAATGGATGTGAGGTGGCATCTCATTGTGATTTTAATTTGCATTTCCCTAGTGATTCGTGATACTGAGCATTTTTTAAAGATTTTATTTATTTACTTTTAGAGAGAGGGGAAAAGAGGGAGAAAGAGAGGGAGAAGGACATCGATGTGTGAGGGAAACACTGATCAGCTGCCTCTCACACACCCCCAACTGGAGACCTGGTCCGCCACCCAGGCATGTGCCCTGATTAGGAATTAAACTGGCAACCTTTAGGTTCACAGGCCAGCACTTAATCCACTGAGCCACACCAGCCAGGGCTGAGCATCTTTCCTTATGTTTGGTCATTTGTATATCTTCTTTGAAGAAATGTCTATTCAAGTCCTTTACCCATTTTAAAAGTCAGGTTAGGCTGGTGTATCTCTCCACACCATGCCCCTCTCCTTTCTTGGAGAGTGAATAAAAACTTTATTCTCTACACTTTTTTCTCTTTGTGAATTTTTTCACAGTCCACTTCACTGACCACCCTAACATTTTGGTGGCCCGTACGGGGACGTTCTCTATTCCTCCCTCTCCTCCAGCTTCCTGAAACTTGTGACTAGGGCACCAGTGAGCAGAAGAAGATCGACCTGGGCTAACCCCTTAATCCTGTCTCTGTGAGGCTCAGAGAGAGGACTCTGATCCTTCTCCATCTCTCCAAACACTGTAGCCAGCCTCCTCCTTACCCATCTCCACGGCCAGCAATCACTGTCACCATGGGCAATACTCAATCAATTCCACTAGGGACTCCCCATTGGGTTGTCTACTTAAGAACTTGAAGTCTCTGGGACTTACTGACCTCAAGCCCAAGAGCTTGACCTCAAGAACTTGAGGAATGCACTCAACTAATAAGTATTTCAGGCAAAGCCAGATCGCAACTGAGCGGCTCGGCTTCTTTGCCCTGAGAGGCTGACTAAAGCTCAGCCTGAAGGCTCCTTGTAAAATTCCAGCAAAGCAGATTTAAAAGAGCCTATATTGTGTTCATGCAAAAAATCAAGCCAAATTGAAACTGGACTCATAGGCAGCTTCTTTAATAAAATGAGGATAATCTTAGGGAGAGAAATTGTGTTTCGATGGAAATTACAATGTCCAATTGTCATCCACACACTGATTTAATCCTAGTTTTTCTATTTTCCTTCCAAGCTAATGTTTCATTTTTTTCTTTCACCCTTTGGGAATTATTGAGAACTACTGATGCAGTGTTAGCCATACAGAATTCACCTACTACTTTGCCTCTCCATTTTGGGGGGGATTTTAAGTTCAACATCTGTTCTTGGTTTTCCTGACTAATTCCCTTCCTAGGACATGTGGAGCCCTTTTTCTTTATTCTTGTTTTTAGGCCATGTCTTCTCAAGTATCTCATATCCTTCATTCAGTGGAGTGTCCAGGCTCTTAAAGATCCTCTCCACAAATGGCCTTCAGCCACAGCTCTTGCTTTTTGGGCTGTCCAATTCCACTTTCTTTTCCGTAATGATCCGTGCCCAGATCCACAGGCAGGTCCACAGGCTACAGCCCTAGCCCACCTGAAGTAGTTACAGAAGAAGAGACCTTCATCCCTCCTCCTCCAAACCAAAACTGGGCCAGATCATTAAGAGTAAATCCATTTTAAAACCAGAGGGAGGAGTGAAAGGGTAAAACCAGAGCCATTTGCTACTGTGGCACTATTTGCTGAGCAGGCTTGTGACCTTTTAAACATGACTGTCATTTTACTCTTCTGAGCTTGTCCCCAGGACTGGAAATTACTGGAAAGAACAGAATTTAACCACTTCCTACAGTCACAGGCAGAAGATGACATTGGATAAACCTCAACCTCGTGTTACAATGCCCCAACTGTCCACGGTCCACACAACAGGAACCTCCAACCCTTTTTTAATCCAATTATAATCCAATAAAAAGCTCAAAGCTCCAGCCCTTCAGTGATGGTGTATCTCTCCACACCATGCCCCCCTCCTTTCTTGGAGAGCAAATAAAAACTTTATTCTCGCCCTGGCTGGTGTGACTCACTGTATTGAGCACCAGACTGCAAACCAAAGGGTCAAAGGTTCAAGTCCTAGTCAGAGCACATGCCTGGGTTGCAGGCCAGGTCCCCAGCAGGGGGTGCTAAAAGGCAGCCACACATTGATGTTCCTCTCCCTCTCTTTCTCCCTTTCTTCCCCCTCTAAAAATAAATAAATAAATAAAATCTTTTTTAAAAAAAAACCTCTATTCTCTACAAAAAAATAAAAAATAAGAGTCAGGTTAATTGTTGTTGAGTTGTAGGAGTTCTTTATATATTGTAGATATTAACCCTTTATCAGATTATATGATTTGCAAATATTTCTCCATTCTATGTCATCTTTTCACTTTGTTGATTGTGTCCTTTGATACACAGAAGTTTTAAATTTTGATACAGTCCAGCTTATCTATTTTTTTCATTTGTTGCTTGTGTCTTTGGTATTATATCCAAAAAAATCATTGCCAAATCCAGTGTCATGAAGCTTTTACCCTATGTTTCCTTCTCAGAGTTTTATAGTTTCAGCTCTTACATTCATGTGTTTGATCCATTTTGAGTTAATGTTATTATATGGTAAAGTAGGGATCCAACTACATTCTTTTGCATGTGGAGATGCAGTTTTCTCAACACAATTTGTTGGAAATATTGTCTTTTCTCCACTGAATGGTTTCATCACCCTTGCTGAAAATCATTTGCCTATATGTGTGAGAGTTTATTTCTGGAGTCTCTGTTGTTCTATATGCCCATTCTTATGCCACTACCACACTGTTTTTTAAATTTAAATAATTTTTTTTATTTTTCAGTTACAGTTGACATACAACAGTATATTAGCTTCAGGTGTACACTCCAGGGATTAGACATTATATAACCTACTAAGTGCTCATCAGATAAATCTAGTATCCATCTGATACCATACATAGCTATTAAAATATTATTGACTATATTCCCTATGTTGTACTTTACATTCCCATGACTATTCTGTAACAACCAATTTGTACTTCTTAATCCCTTCACCTTTTTCACCTCTCTCCTAAACCCCTTCCAGTCTAGCAATTGTCAAAATGTTCTCTGTATCTATGAGTTTGTTTCCATTCTGCTTCTCCATTTATTTTGGTTTTTTAGATTCATTTGTTGACAGATATGTATCTATATCCATTTTATTGTTCATATTTTTTTATCTTTTTAAAACATTTTTTTCTTAAAGGAGGTCCTTTAACATTTCATGTAATACTGGTTTAACGATGATGAACTTTTTAAGCATTTCCTTGTCTGGGAAGCCCTGTATATGGCCTTCAGTTCTAAATAATAGCTTTGCTGGGTAGAGGTCCTTGCTTTTCATCACTTTGAATATTTCTTGTGAATCCCTCTGGCTTGCACAGCTTCTGTTGAGAAATCAGCTGACAGTCTTACGGGAGCTCCCTTGTAGGTAACTAATTGCTTTTGTCTTGCTGCTTTAAGATTCTCTCTTTGTCTTTAATCTTTTGCATTTTAATTATGATGTATCTTGGTGTGGGCTTTTTTGGGTTCATCTTGTTTGGGGCTCTTTGTGCTTCCTGGACTTGTATGTCCATTTCCTTCACCAGGTTAGGAGAGTTTTCTGTTATTATTTTTTAATAGGTTTTCAATTTCTTGTTCTCTCTGTTCTTCTGGCAGCCCCATGAAGTGAATGTTGGTATGCTTGAAGTTGTCTCAGGGGCTCTTTATACCATCTTCATTTTTTTGAATTCCTTTTTCTTTTTGCTGTTCTAATTGGGTGGGTTTTGTTTCCTAATATTCCAAATTGCTGATTTGGTTCTTGGCTTTATCTACTCTACTGTTGATACCTTGTAAATTATACTTTATTTCAGTTAGTGTATCCTTCATTTCTGACTAGCTATGTTTCTTTTATCCTCACCTGAAGATGTGCTTTTTGATTTTAGAGAGAGGGAAAGGAAGGGAGACAGGGAGAGAAACATCGATGTGAGAAACATCCATTGGTTGCCTCTCACATGCTCCCTGACTGGGGACCAAACCTGCAACCTAGGTATGTGCCCTAACTGGGAATCAAACCTGTGACCTTTCAGTTTATGGGGATGATGCTCCAACCAAGTCACAACAGACAGAACTGACTGGTACTTTATTATGGTTTCCATGTCCCTTTTTATGCTTTTAAAATTCTCTCTAAGTTCAACTACTCTTCCCCTAATTTCATTGAGCATCCTTATAATCAGTGTTTTGAACTCTGCATCTAGTAGACTGTTTGTCTCCATTTTGTTTAGTTCTTTTTCTGGAGGTTAGTTCTGTTTTTTCATTCAGGATGTGTTTCTTTGACTCCTCATTTTGGTAACTTTCCTGTGTTTGTTTCTATGTAGAGCTGCTATGTCCCCTGGGCTTGGTAGAATGGTCTAGTGTAGTTAGGTGTTCTGTGGAATCTAGTGGCACAGCCACCCAATCACCCGAGCTAGCTACTCCAGGCACACCCTCTCTATGTGGGCCATGTACACCCACCTGTTGTAGTTGAGCCTTGATTGCTGTTGGCATGTCAAAAGGAAGGATTTACCCCCAAGCTAATCTGCTGCAAGGATTGATTGTGACAACTGACCACTGTGGAGGATCAGCTGTGCAGGTGCCCACCCCACAGAGCAGGACTTACTTCAGCAGGGACTCTGGTGCCCAGAGTCCACCCCTGAGCATGTCAATGTGGAGGTAGTTGGGTGTTGTTTCTACATGGTCTAAAACTGTCCACTGGTTGTATTCGCTCTGACTCCTCACAGGAGGTGGAAGCTGAGGCCAGCTGCTTCCCTTGTTCAGACCAAGACCACCCAGCTTGAGCTACAAAGTGGTCTACAGATGGCTGCTACTTGTGCTGGGCTTTGAGGTGTACAGTAGAAGCCAAGCTGTGAACTGCAGCTGCCTGCTGCTAGTGCTGGGCCTGGGGCCACTTAGTGAGAGGTATGGGGCATGTGGAGACCAGATGCTGTTTGTTTGAGAGATTTTAGGAAAGCCCGAAGCATGAGCCATGAGAGGTCATTTGTATGGAAAAGGCACTGGAAACAGCTTAGGTGGGCTTGGAAGTTTGGTGTAGCAGGGTCTCAGGGAATCACCAGGATGGGGGAAGCAGTGATAGCTAAGTTGATGGGGACTCAGATATGGGGTCTGCCTGCTATCTCTGTGCAGGGAGAGCTCATCAAAGGAACAATGACCTCTGCCAGCACTCTTGACTGGGAGAAAGCTGCTGACCCCAGCTCTTGCCCTGATGTCAGACATTTCACTTTCTCCTTGTATGTCCCTGTTGCCTTTCAAACTGCTATCCCAGTGCTGGAGCTCAGAAAGGGTGAGTTAGAGTGAGTTCATGTGCAGGCCCTGTAAGAGGAACTGCCTGCGACTCTAGCAGCCCTCCATCTCACTCAGCCTCAATCCTGCTGGTTTTTAAAGCCATGAATTATGGGGACTTCTCTTCCTAGCGCTGGAACCCTGGGCTTGGGGGCCTGGTGTTGGCCTGGCATCCCTCGCTCCTGAGTGGGGATCTCCATAGCCAAGATATCCCTCCCAATTTTGATCCACTACACATGGGTGTGGGATCAGCCAGTTCTGCATCTCTGCCCCTCCTACCAGTCTTTTTTTTTTTTTTTTTTTAATTTTTAGAGAACGGGGAAGAAAGGGAGAAAGAAAGGGAGAGAAACATCAATGTGTGAGAGAAACATCAATCAGTTGCCTCTTGCATGCCCCCAGCAGGGCACCTGACCTGCAACCCAGGCATGTGCCTTGACTGGGACTTTAACCAGTGACTTTTTGGTTCACAGGCCAGCACTCAATCCACTGAGCTATAACAGCCAGGGCCCCTCCTACCAGTCTTGATGTGTCTGCTTCTTCATATCCCTACTTGTCAGTTCTATTCAGATAGATTTCAGGCAGTTCTGAATGATGGTTTTTCCGTAGTTTAGTTGTAATTTTGATATGGTTCTGGGAGGATGCGAGTACTGTGTTTCTTGACTGGAAGTCTGTACCACACTATTTTGATGACTATATCTTTATAGTAAGTTTTAAAATCAGAAAGCATGGATGCTCCAACTTACCTTTATTTTTGAAGATATTTGGAAAGTCTTTTTTTTAAAAAAAGATTTTATTTATTTTTGGAGAGAGGGGAAGGGAAGGAGAAGGAGAGGGAGAGAAACATTAAGGTGTGGTTGCTCTTGCGCACCCCCTACTGCAGACCTGGCCCACAACTCAGGCATGTCCCGACTGGGAATCGAACCAGTGATCCTTTGGTTCACAGGCCAGCACTCAGTCCACTCAGCCACACCAGCCAGGGCCCAACTTTCTTTTTCTTTTTCAAAATAGTTTTGGCTATTCGGGTGTATTGAGACTCCTTATAAATTCAAGATGGATTTTTCTATTTCTACAAAAAACACTATTGGGCTTTGATAGGATTGCATATATTGGTATATTGATTTGGGTGGCTTTGACATCTTAACAATATTAGTCTTCCAATTCATGAACATGGGATGTCTTTCTATTTACTTGGATCTTCTTTAATTTCTTTCAGCAGCATTTTATATATTTCACTGTGCAAGTCTTTAATTTCCTAAGTATTATATTCTTCTAGAGGTTATTATAAAGGGAATTGGTTTTTTAATTTCCTTTTTAGTTTTCATTGTTAGTGTATAGACATAAATTGACTTTTGTGTGTTGATTTTGTATCCCACAACAAGTAATGTAAGTGGGGTAGGGAGAAGTAAAAGAGGGTAAAAGGCGGTTACCAGCAGTGGGGGTGGGGTGTGGGGGAAATGGGTGAAGATGTTTAAAAGTTACAAACTTCCAGTTATATATAAACACTGTATATTTTTATTAGATCTGCTTCTTGTATGAAATCTTTAAGATTTTCTATGTATATATTATATCATCTGTGAATAAAGATAAGTTTACTTCTTCCTCTCAAATGTGGATGCCTGTTAATTCTTTTTCTTGCTTAACTGCTCTGGTTAGCACTTCCAGTACGATGTTAAATAGAAATGGCAAATGTGGGCATTCATGTCTTTTTCCTGATCTTAGAGGAAAAACTTTCAGTCTTTCACTACTGAGTATAATGTTAGCTATTTGTGTTTTTCTTTTATAGTAATAATCATCAACAAACACAATTAAATCAGGGATCTACTAGGGTAGATCTAGAAGATCCATGCAGGATTTGATAGTTCTTAGGAGTAAAACAATCATGGGGCTCCCTTTTGTGTAAGAAAAGAAAGGTGGCCAGATTTATGGGGTTGCAGTGATGGACAGTGATGAGTAAAAGGAAAACAATAATATTTCATAGGTAGATATGCCACTGATTAAGAAGTATTGAGTATTTTAGAATGGAAGAGTCTTTAGAATGGGGGAACCATTATAGTTAGTAGAGACCCTAGAAATATATCACAGGAAAGTTTCACACATTCTGCTATTATTGCTATAGCTCTTGATGAGGTAGATATGTCTTGGCTACTGGACCTAATGAAAGACTGAAATAAGGAGTAGGCCTCTTATGATCCCCCTGTAAGTAACCCCTAATGGTTGTTCAGACTGTTCATGAACAAAAAGGGAAAGGGACTTGTGGACCTAAAATCTTAAAAACAGCCCTGGCTGGTGCTGCTCAGCAGATTGAGTGCCAGTCTGTGAGCCAAAGGGCCGCCGGTTTAATTCCCAGTCAGGGCACAGGCCTGGGTTGCAGGCCAGATGCCCAGTAGGGGCCGCGCGAGAGGCAACCACACATTGATGTTTCTCTCCCTCTCTTTCTCCTTCCCTTCCCCTCTCTCTAAAAATAAAATAAATAAAATCTTTTAAAAAAGTTTTCTTTTAAATCCTGAAAACAGATCTTTTTATAGTTATCATACCAGTCTTTGGCTTAAATATAATTTTTTAACTGGAAAAATTGTGTGGAAAAGTACACAATAATTGACAGATACTTATATTAACTTTACTCATGTAAATAACTTACGAAGGTAAATTCTCCTGATTTGTTAGGTTTTTTTAAAAGTATGAGTTTAGTAGACAAAAGAGCTCTCATAATGATTTTGAATTAATGTTTAGAGAATTCCAAATAATTTAATTATTCTTATTATTTTTTCTTTTATAGAGTACAGGAGCAGATCTTTGTGTTACCTAATGGACATTTTAAGAAACCCAAAGATAGTTTAGGCATAAAAAATGTCCTAATGGTTTCATTAGTCTAAATTTGGGGGCCTGAATTTAGGAAAAAGCAAAATGAAGAATAATTGTAGAGAAAACAATATATAAATATCTAAGAAAAGAAATATTGATACACCTGAAGAAATCCAAAACACTGATATGAAAAAATATATGGACCCCTATGTTCATTGTAGTGTTACTTACAATAGCCAAGATCTGGAAATAGCCCATCAGTAGATGAGTGGATAAGAAAGCTGTGGTACATTTACACAATGGAATACTACTTGGCCATAAAAAAGGAATCTTACCTTTTGTGACAGCATGGATGAACTGGGAGAATATTATGCTAAGTGAAATAGGCCAGTCAGAGAGAGGCAAATATCATGTGATTTCACTTATATGTGAAATCTACTGAACAAAATAAATAAACAAATAGAAACAGACTCATAGATACACAGAACAGACTGACAGCTGTTAGAGGAGAGGGGGGTTGGAGGACTGGGTGAAAAAGGTAAAGGAATTAAGAAAAAATAAACCTCATAGATATAAACAACGATGTGGTGATTACCAGAGGGTAAGTGGGGTAGGGAGAAGTAAAAGAGGGTAAAAGGCAGTTACCAGCAGTGGGGGTGGGGTGTGGGGGAAATGGGTGAAGATGTTTAAAAGTTAAAAACTTCCAGTTATATATAAACATATATATGTAAATTTCCAATTATAAATAAATTCTGGGGAAGTAATATACAGCACGGTGACTACAAAAAATTAAAAATAAAATTTAAAAAGATAAATAAAACTGATATCCATAATAACTTAGTTTATAAAGTCAATATAAAAATTAAAAAGGTTTAAATTATTTGAAAATTAACCCCAATCTTGTGTGAACCAAAATATTGTGCTGGCATTATTTTTGATGGCAAATTGAAAGACATAGATCATACCAAATGCTCTTCTTTTATCTTGGAACTAAGGCCTTGTCTTATCTCGAAACTATTATAGTGAAGCCTATTACATAAATACACTTTTAAGTGCCCACAAAGAAAACGTACATAGTTTAACAATTCTTTAAGACATTTTTAAGTGTTTAAGTGGATTGGCTATTCCTAGAGTACACACATACAATGGAATAATTTTTAATAGTTAATCTTTAAAGCTTTCCAGGAGAGGGAAACGAACAGCAAAACTGTGATTGGGAGCTATTCAATACTTCAGAGAAAGATGAAATTTCCGCTCTAAAGTTTAATCGATGATCCCTTTGCAAGGAGAAGAGACAGCAGGCACTTGACAATTTAGTAGAGCTATGCAATTAAAAAGTCAGCATTTAGCTCTGGTTGGTGTGGCGTAATGGACTGAGTGCCGCCAACCTGTGAACCAAAAGGTTGCTGATTTGCTTCCCAGTCAAGGCACATGCCTGGGTTGTAGGCCACCAGTTGGGGGCGTGCAAGAGGCAACCGATAGATGTATCTTGTACGTCGGCGTTTCTCTCCCTCTTTCTGCTTCCCTTCCTCCCTCTAAAAATAAATAAAAATCGTTTTTTAAAAAGTCAGCATCTCTTAATCTACAAAACACAGAGGTAAAACATTGCCTGTGTTAAACAAAATAATCTCTTTTTGACAGACAAGACAATTTCCTCATGAGAGTTTCTTCCCCTCTTGTTCTGAGGTACTTCTCAAATAAATAACCTTGTTCTTGTCAAAAGTTCCCCAAAATGGTCTCTGCAATTCTAAACTGTCCCTACTGAAACTGTATCAGTTAGAGAGATAAGGGTACAAATTAGAGTAATTGTCAGAAAACATGAAGGAAGCAGGTATTTGGCCTAGTTTTAGTTGGCACAAGGATCCATAAAGATAAGGACAGTGCTGTGCCACCTTGTGTCCCCAGAACTTGGCCAAAGGCCAATTGTCATTAATCAGAGACCAGAGAAAATGTCCTGATTCTGGGCAGAAGAAATTAAACAAAACAGTTTTCAGGGACTTAACATACCACTTCCTCCCCTTCAGTTCAATAATTCTGTGTTTAGTTTTCCCTCCAGCAAATCTCCTTGCCAGACATTAAGCCATATGATTACAACACACTTCTTACCACACTTTGTTGTCAACAACGTGTTTTTGTCTTATTTCCTCTTTCTTTCAGGGTTGGGTATCTCACCACCTTAGCTGGGACTTAAGAACTTTGCGGGGTTGCTCCAGCCACCCCTAACATTCTTTCTACTCGTTAAATACACCAAGCTTGTTCCTGTCTTAGGGTCTTTGTATTTGTCCTTCCCTCTGCCTGAAAATCTCTGCCCTCACACTTCTTCCTGGCCACATCTTCTCAGCTTCAGCTCAGGATCACCTCCTCAGAGAGGCCCTCCATGATGACCTTACCTACTCATACTCCACATGTCTTAGCACTATTGCCACCTCCCCTGGGACGCCACTCCTCTTCCGCCTTGTTAAAAAAAAACAGGCCCAAATGGGAGTCACTTGTGCAAAGCCCCACATCAGCAAACCAAGACTTAATACCTTACCTAATTGTAAGCTCAAGATCTCCCAGGAATGTAACTTTTAACCCGTCAGTATGGTCAGCACTAGTGAGATAATTTCCCCTCAAAAACCCCCTTCCAGTCCCTTTATGAGGGAGACGTTGTCTGAAGCAATGCATTCTTTGCTAATTTAAATTTTCCTTTTTTCTTCTTTCTGCCTTAATTTCATTTTTTAAAGATTTTATTTTTAGACAGAGGGGACGAGAGGGAGGAAGAGGGGGAAACATCAATGTGTGGTTGCCTCTTGCACACCCTCTACTGCCAGCCTGGCCCGCAACCTAGGCTTGTGCCCTGACGGGGGAATCCAACCCGGGACCCCTTGTTTTTCAGGGAGACGCTCAATCCTTTGTGCTACACTAGCCGGGGCTTTCTGCCTTTAAAAGGCTTTCCTTTTCTGTAGCTTAGGGAGCGCTTTTCTGTTTGCTAGATTGGATGCTGATTCATGAATGGCTGAATAAAGCCAATTTGATCTTTACTCAGCTGGATTTTTATTTCTGGTTTTGTTTGTTTGTTTGTTTGTTTTTAACAGCCTTCTTTAAGAGCTTCCCTTGGTGTCTCTGTTGGCAGCTCTCCGTCCAGCGCGAGGGGGGCTGGCAGGCGGGATACCTTGCACAATCCCCTGCTTCTCTGGGCCTCAGTTTTCCCGTCCTGTCCAGGAATCGCTCTGGGAGCGGAAACCCAACCACCAGACCGGGATGTCGCTCTCTACACCAGGCAGGTGGCCAGACCTCTCCCAGATCTGGTCTCCGGTACTAACGAAAGGACCGCACCTCACACGGCCCCAGCTCCATCGCAGCCCCCAGCATGACCCCTTATCTGGCCGAAGACGACGGCGCATGCGCCGCACTTTCGGTCTCGGGAGGCCGGGCCCGGCACTTTGACGCGCCTGCGCAGCTGCTGGGCTGAGCTTCTGGGAGGTGCCGGCGTGTTGGGGCTGATGGCCAGTGTCGCTGAGTAGCGGCGACGTGTGGGCGTTTTTGTCCAGCTGTCTGGCGGGAGG
Organism: Mormoops blainvillei; assembly: GCA_004026545.1. Taxonomy (NCBI): domain Eukaryota; kingdom Metazoa; phylum Chordata; class Mammalia; order Chiroptera; family Mormoopidae; genus Mormoops; species Mormoops blainvillei. Next base: position 89,439 of record PVJD01003513.1, on the reverse strand, counting down.
GCTCGGGTCCGGGGTATTTGGGAGCTGAGGGCACGGAGAGAGGCTAAGGTCACCGGCCGCCGCCGCCGCCACCACCTGGCATGTCGGCCGAGGCCTCGGGCCCGGCGGCGGCCGAGGCCCTGTCCCTGGAAGTCCCTAAACCTTGGGGCCTCGAGCCCGGCTCTGCCACCGATGGTCTCAAGCCACAGACCCCGAACAGCAAGTACGTGAAGCTGAACGTGGGGGGCTCTCTGCACTACACTACGCTGCGCACCCTCACCGGACAGGACACCATGCTCAAGGCCATGTTCAGCGGCCGCGCGGAGGTACTCACGGACGCCGGAGGTACTGCGATGCCCTTACTTATGCTGTCTGTCTTCCATCCTCCGGATCGCTTACCCTAGGCTTTTCATCGCCCAGAGTCTTCATGCCCCTCTACTGTTTTCACTACCATCCAGTCGGTTCATTCTCACCTCCACCAACCCGCACACCCGATCTCATCTCCCCCTTTTCATTCATAATCTCCTTCCTCTTCCCAGCCTTTACCCCCAGCAATAACCTACATACACTTAGGGAACAACTTCCCCTCTCCAGCTCCGCCAGGCGCTGTGGTAAGTGATTCAACATGTCACTTCAGAATTTTCGTTGTCACTCCCACCCTTCACTCCTCAGCTCAAAAAAACTTGGGAACCAGCCCTGCTGCCAGCAGCACCCTTCCGGGCCACCTTCATGAGTTTTTTCCAACTGCCTAGCTCTTTGTTCCCCACTCTATCTTAGCACTGCTAACAACCAGCCTGGAGAGTTGATGGATCTTGCTGGTCTCCGTGTTTCCCCCAACACACTCTAGGAACCTACCTGTAAATGCAGATTGTAGGAGAAGGCTGCTCTGGGCTTACCTGGGACACCAGAGTGGAGGGTGGAGAGTTCTCTTTGGCAGGTGAACCCCACCTTCTTGGAGTGTTGCATTCAGGTTTGAGCCCCACATGCCCAAATGGAAGCTTGAAGTTTGGGGAAAGATTGGAATTCAGGGGGCGTTAACAAGGATTGTGAGAACAGGAAAATAAACATTTTTGGAGGTAGAGGTCAGTCTTCAAAAATCTAAAGGTGAAGAAATTATTTATTCAGTATTTGTAAAGTGCCAATGCTGAAGATACTTTGTTTTGGTAAATGAACCTGAGAAGATTAGCCTTACTGAGTTTACTTTTTTGTGGGGACATGGGATAACAATAAACAAATAAACATGCAAAAAAAAAAACACAAAAAAGGGGGGGGGACGACATGGAATTCCAGATAGTAATAAGTTCTATAATGAATATAAAGGTTAAAATGGTAATGATTTTAGCGGGTGGGGTAGACATTTAAGTTAAATAGAATGGCTAGAATTAACACAAAAGGCTGGAGGTTTATTGATAAGGTAATCTGTAAGAACTTTCTCCTGGTAAGAACCTTCTCAGTGTAGAACAGACTTTGGAGGGAATCAATTCTCTGCTTACGTTACAAAGGGGTTTATGGGAACACTCACTGGACATGTTTTAACAGTATATTCTTGCATAAGGCAGAAGTTTGAGAAAAATTCAGACTTGTAGCTTTAGAAGCCTTTTTTTCATAAAAATTTAGTAGCTCCAGGGCCCCCAGCAAAGCCATCCTTTCTCCTTTCTCTTCCCACCCCACCAGGTTGGGTGCTGATTGACCGTAGCGGCCGCCACTTTGGTACAATCCTCAACTATCTTCGGGATGGGTCCGTGCCATTGCCTGAGAGTACCAGAGAACTGGGGGAGCTACTAGGGGAAGCACGCTACTACCTGGTACAGGGCCTGATTGAGGACTGCCAGCTGGCACTGCAGGTGAGGGTCCCTTCCCAATCTCCTGAGTTCTACCCCTATGCCCATGACCTTGGGAGAGCTGCTTAAGTAGTTAGATATAAGGACATTAAAAAAAAAAAAAAAAAAGGAAATATGGGGTACTGCCTAGAGGTTGCTGGCTTTGACTAGCCATGACCCTAGAAAATTTGTGGGTGCTGTCTTCCGCATCCCTGCTGCCTCAGCCAGGGCCTCCCTCAAAATCTCATGTCAGGACTATTTCAATGGTTAAATGACATCTCTTTCTGCTTCTTGTTATTTCTACCCAACCAAACCAGTTGTTACACTACCACCCAATCAATTATCCTCAAGCATAATCCCAACCTGTTCTCCCCTTTGCCCAGAAATCAAATCATAAATAACTCTCTTGTGCCACTAGGGAAAAAATCTAAATTTAAACTGGAATATATGACCTCTGTGATCCGGTTTTATCCTGGCAAGCAACATCCCACCCCAGTGGCTTAAAAAATTTTTTTGCAGGGAAATCTCATAGAAGCAGGGCCACTCCCAATAAAACAGGGTTGGGGGTTCCAGAGCCCCACTCAGTACTTCATTCTGTGGATCTCTTAAGGTTCTGAGGACATATGGGTTAAGTGCCACCTCCACCACAGCTGACTGGGTAACCTTGCGTGAATCAATTCCTACCTCTGGCATTCTGTTCTCATGTTCCAAAAGATAGGAAAATGAGAAAATATGTACAATGTAGTGAGCTTTACTTTTAGTCTTTTATTCTGTCCCATTTTTACAATGTTAAAAATGTCCTTTTATGGTACAAGATTAATGAAGATTTTAAGGTTTCTTTTTTGATGTTCTTTATATATTAAAAAGTGTCTGTTATCTTGGGAAATACTTATTCTTGGAATCCAAAAGTGTAGAATTTCTTTGGGCTGTATCTATGTTTTTCAAACTTTGTGACTGCTTCCCATAGAAAAAATGTCATATATATACATATACACGTATGTATATGTATATATATGTGTGTGTGTGTATCTGAAATAAGATTTATAAAATGATACTTTCAGTGAAATACATTCTGTCATATTGTTTTCTTTTTTTCCTGTTAATACGTTTGAGACACATTTAACTTGTTTCATGACCCATTAATGGGTAACCACTTGCAGTTTGAACTGGATGATCTTGGAAGTGCATCCCTGAGCTATAGTTTTACATTTATCTAATGTTATCTCACACCCACTCCTGAATCTAGTGTTTATCTAATGTTATCCACACCCACAGAATTACTCCTGTCAGGAGTAATTCTGTATCTGCTTGTATGTACATCTTGTACCCTGGTTTGACATTTTTTTAAAAATTAGGGAAGTTGAGGGTGCATCCAAGGTCAAAGAGTTACTAAGCAGCAGAGCTCACATTCACCCCCAGGTTATCTGACTTCCAAGTGCAAGTGCTTTTTCTTCTGTGCTCCAACTACCTCCTTTTCAAATTTTCCTGAGACCATTCCCATCCCCGCCTCACCTGACTAGTGTTTGCTTGTTTGTTTGGAGGTTTTTGTTTTTAAGATTTAGGTACGGAATATTGAGTTCATCATACTCCTCAATGTGTGACACTTAATCATCGTTTGTCTATGAAATCTTCTTCCTGTTTTCCTTCATTTTCAATCCCCTGCCCATGTCCCTTTCCCCCATAAGTACCCCTCCAATTCTAATGTTCTGATACATGTGCTTGGATTATGTTTGTACCCTTGGAAAGCTAAAGCATGTTTTAAAATTTTAAAAAAGATTTTATTTATTTATTTTTAGAGAGAGGGAAGGGAGGGAGAAAGGATGGGAGAGAAACATCGATCAGTTGCCTCTTGCACTCCCCCTAGCAGGGACCTGACCTGCAACCCAGGCATGTGCCCTGACTGGGAATTAAACTAGCGAGCTTTCAGTTTGTTGGATGACGCCTAACCTACTGAGCCACACCAGCCAGGGCAGCTAAAGCATTGTTTTATATGCATTTTAAGTTTCCATAAGTGGCATTGAGTTATGGATTGTGTGTTTTGTTTCTTAATTCAACACTTTTCAAGACCTATTTATGCTGCTCTATGTACATTTAGATCTTCTAATTGCTGCACAGGAATCTATGGTGTGCATTCATCAGATTTTATTTATGCATTCCCCTGAGGTTGGAGACCTAGATTGCCTCCCCACATCCTGCCCCAACAAATGGTGCCACCATGAGCATCCTTATACATGTGCCCTACTGGGTGCTGGGTCAGGGTTTCTCATGATTTTAGCTGGGAGTGGAATTGCTGGGTCACAGGACACATACAAATGCATTTCAGCGATATCATCAAGATTACTCTCCCGAGTGGCTGTAGCACTTTATACTCTCAGTCAGCAGTGCATAAGGGATCTCATTTCTGCTCATCCTTGACAACACATAGCATGACCCATTGTTCTAATTTTGCCTATCTGATTGGTATAGAGTGATCTCATTTTTATTTGCATGCCTCTGATTACTAATGAGATCTTTTCATGTACTAGTTTTTTTCGTTTCCCCTTCTGTGAATTGCCTATTCATATTCTTTACCAAATTTTCTACTGTTTTGTTTTTTTTAGTCTTGTTGCTTTCCAGGCGATCCTTGCATATTTTAGTTTAGTTCATAAGGAGAATTCAGCCCTATTACCCTAAGGCATGTATTATACATAATAAATTTACTGTTCTCTTATGTATCTAGAATAGAACTATTTACCTGTCATTGTTGGGAGAGTTGAGTTATTCATATTATTTGCTGGGTTTTCAGATTCAATTGAGGAACCCCAGCTGAGAAAGTCTGTTTCAGATAATTTCTAGTCAGTTTTACTTTTATGTAATTCTTCTCCTTGTTTTATTTATTTGTTTATTTATTTATTTATTTATTTGAGAGAGAGAGAAATAACAATTTGTTGTTCTGCTCATCCATGCATTCATTGGTTGATTCTTGCATGTGCTTTGACCAGGGATTGAACCCATAACCTTGCTGCACTGGGACAATGCTCTAACCAGCTGAGCTGCCTGGCCAGGGCCTCTAGACAGTTTTGGATGTTGCCAGTATTTTCTCTTAGAATGTCAGCTGCCCGTAGTGTCTATTGTTGAATGGAAATCCTTGATTTATTATTGTAAATAACTATTTATTATTTTTTAAGCAATGTGTGTATGTTATAGAAATTTAGAAAATTAAAATTTAGGTAATTGAAAATATAAAAGTACCAAATGTCCTTCAGGGTCTTTTTGGGGTGGGGGGTGTGCATGCACGTACCAAAATATAATCATACTGTATGTGCTGTTTGTAATCTGCTTTGTTTGTTAATAATTGCCATCTTTCCGTCAATAAAATTTATCTAATATCCAGGGTATACACAAATTTCTCCATTCATTCCAGAAATGTCTTTTGTAGCTGGTTCATCTAAACACGTACCCAATCTAGATCCTTGCATCGTGTCTTGTTATTATGTTCTTCAAGGCTCTTCCAACCCAAAAAGTCCCTTTTTTCTCATGATGCTGACTTGTTAAAGAGAACACCAGTTGTCCGGCACCATAACCTAGTTTCCGAATGTGCCTGGTTGTTTACTTGTGGCATCATTTGATTTGTAACAGGCCCCATTCTGAATTTTCTATAAACTAAATGGTGGATTTAAAGACTTAATATTAAACATTTTGGTTAGAATACATTTTAGGTAATTTTACATATTTCATATTATGTTATATCAGTAGATCCATGATATTGTTAGTATGATTCATCATTAGTGATGCTCAGAATTAGTCCCTTGATTCAGGTGATGTTGCTGCGATCCTTCCATTGTAGCTACATTCCCTTGTTGTCAACTATAAAGGAATCTGTGTGATGTTATTTTGGCACTATGTGAATGGCAGTTACCTGTCAACCACGCAGCAACGGATGACCCTTCCTGAATCAATAATTCCATTAGGGTTGTAAAATAATTATAATTCTATCATTCCTTCAACATTATTACATGGGATTATTTGTAAGGTCACACTTTCCATTGTCAACTAGAGAAATTCTTGATTTTAATGTAGTCAAATTCTTTTGGGGGGAGGAGGGACCTAAATGTGTATCCTTTTAGGATTCTGTTCAAGAAGGTTTTTTTTTTTCCCTTCTACATTTTAAATAGCTTTGTAGTTTTATCTTTCATATATGAGTCTTTTACTCTAATAGAAGTCACTGTTTAAGTATGAATTATGAAGGGATTTAACTCTTTTTTGTCCTTCGCAGAGCGAGCTAGTTTTCCCACTGCCATCTATTAATCTGTGCTAGCCAATGTCCAAAATGGCCACCAAAATTGTCCAGAATTCTTGCCTCCTGCTTATTTTGGCTCTGTTTAGTCCCTTCCCACACTGAATAGGGCTGATTTATGTCACCAGTAGAATACTGCGGAGATGATAGTGTGTGACTTTTAAAGCTAGGTCATAAAAGATACCGCTGTTTCTACCCTTCTCTCGGATCATTCATTCTGGGGGAAGCCAGCTGCCATGTGAGGATACTCAAGCAGCCCTAGGGAGAGGTCTTCTTGGTGAGGAACTGAAGCCTCCTGCCAACAGCCAGCACAAACTCCCAGTCATATGGGTCTCAGAAGTGGATCCTTGAAGCCTAGTTAGGTCTTCAGATAACTACAGCCCTGGCCAACATCTGGACTCCAACTTCATGAGAAGTCATGGGCCAGGACCACCTAGCTAAGCCAATCTCAAGTTCTCAACCTCCAGAAACTGTGTGAGATAATAAATTTTTGTTGTTTTAAGCCAATAAGTTTGTAGTAATTTGTTACCCAGCAATAGATAACAGACTTTGGTATCTGGAATGGGATTCTGCCATAACAAAAATTTAAACCTGGGAGTGGCTTTAGAACTGGGAAGAGGGAGATTGTTAATAAAAGCCAAAAGAGTTTTAAGGAGTCCATTTATAGAAGTCTGCTGACCTTCGAGGAGGCTGAAGTGAGGAAAATGTTGGAAACTCATGCAAAGGTGATCCTTGTTATGTAGTGGCAGAAGTTCAGCAACGCTGTCTCTTACAGTAATGTAGAAAGTAGGCAACATACCTGACGAACTGGGTGACCTAGCTAAAGAGATTTCCAGACAAAATATTGAAGTTGCCACTAGGTTTCTTGTTGCTTACAGTAAAATTAAAGAGGAGATGGTACGCTAATGGAAAAACAGTTGAACAAAAAGGAACCAGGAATTACTGGGCTTGGAAATTCCCATCCTTTCCAGATAATGAACGGTGTTAAAATGAACAAATGGCTTCTAGGCAAAGATCAAATACAGGGTGTTTTCAGTAAAACAGGGTCTAAAGATGAACCTGAGGATGTGATTGTGAAGTAGTTTGTTAAGACCTCAAAAATATCCAAGAAGATAACCTCAGAGAAACATTCAGTCAAATAATAGTGCAACTAAAAAGCTTAAAGGTGTTGTCCCTCAGCAGTCTTGGCAGAAGCCCGAAGTGGAGAAGAGCTTATTTCACAAAGATTTATGTGTGTGACTTAAGAGAATCCTATTGGCAGAAACACTGAAAGGGACAGAGACAGTGCAAAAGGAGAATAGGCCTTTAGACCCCCAAAGTTTTACAGGCAGGAAACAGGCTGAGGAAGTCATGGAACCGTAAGCATGGACTGTCTTTCATGGGAAAGGAAGGATGACTCAGGGCAGAGCCAAGAGCCATAGAGAATCATCTTGGGGCAACAGTAGGCATCAGAGAGCTCCCAACATTTGTCCAACTGGATTACAGAATTTCCCTGAAGCAGTGACCCCCAGCCTACCCTTTTGAACAAGAGTCCTCTAATGCCTGTGAGTATCCTAATGCCTGTCCCACCATTGTGTATTGATGTATGGAAGAGAAAACTTGTCTCTTTAGTTCACAAGTCTTCATATCAAGAGCAAATGTACTTAAGGAGCTATAGTTAAGGAACTACATCCAAGAATCCTCATCCTCACCTGGACCTGATTTAGATGACAGGATTCTGTACTTTAAGCTGATGCTGTACTAAGACGAGACTTTGGGGGATTTTGGGAGGGGGTGAGCATTTTTTGCGCATGGAAGGGATTTGAATCGATGGGAGCTGGCCTCCAAGGCATTCCCAAATGATTCTTGTTTTCTAGTATTCATTGTCATGTGCATTTTGAGTTTTCTCCCACGATGAATAGGGCTGACAAAACTAGGTCATAAAAGACATTGAGACCTCCACCTTGCTCCCTCTGGAATTACTTGCTTTGGTGAAGCCGGCTGCCATATTATGAGGACACTCAAGCAAACCTATACAGAGGCCCAAGTGACAGGCATCAGATGTTTCCAGCCAATAGCCAGCACGAACTTGCCCGTCATATGAACAAGCTTTCTCAGAAATGCACCCTCCAGACTCAATTGCGCCTTCAGATTACTGCAACCCCAGCTGACTTGACTATAACTTCATAAGAGACGTCTTGACAGAACCACCCAGCTAAGCCACTCTTGAATTCCTGACCCACAGAAACTAGAAAATGTTTATTTAAATTGCTAAGTTTTGGAATAATTTGTTACAGAGCAATAATCAAAACACACTCCGTACTTTCCCCACTGATTTTTGGTGTCCTCGTTGTAAATATCATTTCTCATATATACGTTACCTAGTTTCCAAACTCTGTTGTGTTCCATTGTTTTTGTTTCTGCACCAGAACCACACTGTTTTCATTATTATGGCTTTGTAGAGTATTTTAATATCTGGTGGGGTGGGTCTTTCCTCTTGGCTCTTTTAAAAAATTGACCTAAATGTTAGTAGACTTTTATTCCATATTAATTTTAGAAAAAGTCTTATGGGTGTCTCAAAAACCTTTTTGGAATTTGTATTAGAATTGCACATCTAGTTTTTAGATTGGGGGAGGTGAGAGGAGTTTTGGCATGAAGATTCTAGAAGACAGAAAAAGAAATAAGCCTGTGTGTCTGGTTCTGATTCTGCCTCCAACCTCCCACCAAGCCAGGTGTACTCATTCAACAGACACTTACTGAGCATCTGTTGTATACTAGACACTTACCACCTAGATGGGAGGAGACAGACCATAAGCTATATAGACCAAAAACTGAGAAAATGTGAGGAACCAAATGCCATGAAGAAAGTGAACTGATACTCTGAAAAGGAAGTAGAGGAGGCTGCTTTAGCCAGGGAGCTTAGGGAGGAGGACCAGCACCCTCTGAGGGGCACTGTCTGAGTTGAGACCTGAATGGTACGGAGGAGCCAGCCCCACAACAACTGAGTGCAGACCATTTCTGGAAGAAATGGTAGGAAGAGCAGGGGGCTAGGTGGGCAGAAGCTGGATGTGCCACACAATAGGCCACCAGTGGGGGAGAAGGGTAGGGACAAGATCAGAGATGTTGGATGCTCCAGAACCTTGTGGACAAGTAAGGAGTCTGGATTTTTTTTTCCCCCAAAAGGCAGCAAGCAACTTTTGAAGGCTTTTAAATGGGTGAGTGAGTGACCTTTGGTTGTGCTGTTAACCACCTTCCGCTTCTTCTCCAGCAAAAAAGGGAGAACCTGTCCCCGCTGTGCCTCATCCCCATGGTGACATCTCCCCAGGAGGAGCAGCAGCTCCTGGCCAGCACCTCCAAGGTGAGGCCCCTGAGCCCTGTAGGGTGGAGGTTGGGGGCCTCTCCCTGCAACCTGATCCCCACCATTCTCCATCCTCTCTCCCTCAACAGCCCGTGGTGAAGCTCCTGCACAACCGCAGTAACAACAAGTACTCCTACACCAGGTGACCACCGTCGGGGTAGGGAGGTGCACTGGGTTGACTCCTGGGCTAAAGACAGCTCTCCTCCTGGCCCATGGGGAGGGCTATGGCCACACAGAGGGACCAAAAAAGCGCCTGCCTGAATGGGAATTCCAGCTCTGCCACTTACCCACTGGGTACTCCAGACAGGTCATTTTCACTTCTGAGCATCAGTTTTATCAGTAAACGGGGGTTCAGGTGAGGATTAGATAATAATGACTAGCATTTACTACGTGCTTATTTTATAACAGGCGTTACTCTTAAGTGCTTTACATATATTAAATCACATAATTCTCACAATTGTTTGAGGGAGGTACTGTTGTGATCTCCGTTTTACAGCTAAGGAAATTGAAGCACCGAGAGGTGAAGTAACGTGCCTAGTTTCACCCATTTAAAAAGCGGTGGAGCTAGGATGCCAGGTGATGCAGCCTGACTCCAGAGACTGCACAGGTAGCCACCCTGCTGTGCCGGGATTTGCTCAGCAAATGCTACTTCCTTGCTGAGGCCTGCTTGGCCTGGCCCTAGGAGTGGAGGAAGCTCCCTGCTGGGTGCCAAACCCATGGGCAGGACCAGAGTCTGGGTATGTGGGCCCTGTGCTGGGGGGAACAGGGAGGGAAGCCAGTTGTGCTGAGGTCCCCTGGGCCCTGGTCTTCAGCACTTCAGATGACAACCTACTTAAGAACATCGAGCTGTTTGACAAACTGGCCCTGCGCTTCCATGGGCGGCTGCTCTTCCTCAAGGATGTACTGGGGGACGAGATCTGCTGCTGGTCTTTCTACGGGCAGGGCCGCAAAATCGCCGAGGTGTGCTGCACCTCCATTGTCTATGCCACGGAAAAGAAGCAGACCAAGGTCAGAAGGGGTCCAGGGCCTGGTCAGGGAGGGCTATGGTGGTTGGCAGGACCAGGACCCTAGACAAAGGCAGCTCAGCCAGTCAGGCAGGGGAAAGTCCATCACTGAGAGTCAGGAACAGAGTTCCAAGTCCTGGGGCCTTAACTGTGTAAATCATGATTCCATACCATGTAGCCCCTACCTGGTCTCTTCTGACCTTCATATGATGGATGTGCCTCAGATACACCGGAGATCCTGCAAGTCTCTAGGTACCCAGTGCTATTTCACACACGCCCCCCCAACTTTACACACACTGTTCCTTTTTCTTAGGATCCTTTTTCCTCATCCCTGTCTGCCTAATGAACTTGTGCTTAATCTTTAAAACCCAAGCCATGCATCACTTTCTCTGGGACACCTTCACTCATGAACTTTCACCTCAAAAACCTAATACAAAGTTGGTTATACTTCTTAGCTAAATACAGTGGTGTAGTCTGGGGAGGGCAAGGGTGGTGAGGGGGCTTCACTGTAGTAGTAAGGTGTTAGCTCCTTGAGGGTAAGGCTGTATCTTTGTTTTTCCTATCTTTCTAGCACTAGTGGAGGCTAGTAGAAGAGTGTATTACACAGTGGAAGCTGAGAAACACTATTGAATGCATGAGCGAATGACCCAGCCTCCAAGAAACTTCCTCTGTCACTATGAGGACAGGAAGATAAACCAACAATTAGAATGCAACCTGTTAAGAGTTATGTTAGTTATCTGACTCCAGCCCACAGAAGAGCAACCCCCGATCACCTCTTTGCTTCATCCCTTTTTCTCTCTCTCCATCACTCCATGTTGTTGCATTGGCTTTGCTGCTGATGTTCAAATAATACGCTGCCCCAGAGCTTTTACTCTTCCTATTGCCTCTTCCCGGACTGCTCTTCCTCTAGTTACCCACCTGACTCCTTCTCCCCTTCTCCTTGGCCGTCGGTCAAATGTCATCTTCTTAGTGAGGTCTTCTTTAAACTCTCACAACACCCCTGGCCGTGACTATCCCCACCCCTTTTCCTGCTATAGTGTTTTTCCATAATATTTGTCATCATCTGACAGTTTATATTTTTTTAAATGTATGTCTATGTCCTCCCCCTAGAATGTAAACTTCCTGTGGATAGAAACTTTGTTTTGTTCACTGCTATATTCTCAGTGTCTGCAACACCTGGTACAGTGCAGTCATTCAGTAAATATTTGTCCAATGAAAGAATATACCAAGAGACTTGGTAGCAAAGGAGAGAAAACAAATAACTGCCTGACTTCAGAGCTGGACCTTGAATTATAAGTGACTTTGCTGAGTAAAGAAGTTGCAAAGAGGACAGTCCAGGCCAAAGAACCTGTGACTGCAAAGACTCAGAGGTGTGCCAGTGCAGGAGCAGCTGGGGGCAGGGGGTGGTTGTGTGACTGGACCATAGGGTGGGAGCTGGGAGTTGCTGGCCTTTTGCAGGTGGAATTCCCAGAGGCCCGGATCTTTGAGGAGACCCTGAACATCCTGATCTACGAGACTCCCCGGGGCCCAGACCCAACCCTCCTGGAGGCCACAGAGGGTGTAGCTGGAGGTGGTGGGGCGGGCCGAGGGGAGGATGAGGAGAACCGAGAGCACCGTGTCCGCAGGATCCATGTCCGGCGCCACATCACCCATGACGAGCGTCCTCATGGCCAACAGATTGTCTTCAAAGACTGATCTTGCCCTTTCTCCCTGTTTTCCTCCTGCCACTGGGACCCAGTCCCTCTTGTCCTCCCCTTCCAACACCTTTGCCCCGGCTTTGCTGGCCAAGTCGTGGGTCTTCCTTCTGTCCCTTCATTGCATGGTATAGCTCACTTTGGCCGTTTTTCATTCATTCCCATTTTATTGCTAACAACATGGTACATTCCAGCCCCTTCCCTCCAGTCAAAACCCTTCAGAAGGCCTACATTCACTCCCTCATTACCATTTTTGCCCTGCTATTTCCCCTTACCAGCTGGTTTAAAATGATTTAGAATTCCCATTCTCTTTTTTTAGTACATTATACATGCCAAAGTATCAAGCCAGCCCTTAATAACACCCACCATGTTCTGAGCTGCCTCCCAACCATTGCTCAAGGTAGTGTGACTCCCTCTTACCCTTACCTCTCTCCCTACCTCCTTAACGTTGTGTTAGGCTGGCCTGGGCCTGCACCAGCTCAGCTAGCTTCTCAAGCTGTTTCATATTATTTATTATTTTAATTTTCTATTAAATTATTGGTATAAAGTTGAGTTGAGAATCTGGTGCTGACTCCCAGGATGAGGGCCAGGAAGGTACCTATCTGTTTGGATGGGAGAAGACATGTGCCCCTGCCCTGGGGCTGGTAGCTGGGAAGAAAGTAGTCAGGACTTAGGATAGGATTTAAGATCTGTATTTCACTGTTCACTAGCCGGTTCCCTCCCTCAGCCCCACCCCACCCCTGCAATGGAGAGGAGGTCCTGGCTACCACTCAAGCCATCCCTGAGTGCAGCATCTCTCCAACCCAGATGTCTGGAGGCTGCGCCTTCCTTCAAGGGTCTGGTGCAAAGACAAAGTCGAGGGCCTGGCGCTCGGCCCCAGCCACGTTGGGATGCCAAAGGTCCACGATGAAGACCACTCGAGGCCCATCTTCAGGAGAGCCTAGGGTACATGGGAATGGAGACAGGAGAGTAGCTGACATTAAGTACTTATATGCCAGAGCACTCACCAAATACTCAAAAGAGGAAACATTTTGTAAGTAAGTGCTAAGCACTGTCTAGCCCCTTATATGCATTAACTCTTAATAATCAAAATAAACTATGAGATAGTACCATAATTATTCCTATTATCCCAAAGTAACTGAGGCACAAAGATTAATAACTTGCCCAAGTTCACACAGCTAATAAGTACCTGAGGTATATGTTGTATGAAAAGAGGTTAGCACGCCCCTTGACAAAGGTGGAAGAGGCTCTCAGTCCTGACAACACATATGCAGTTAAGGCATTGCCACCTACTTGGTGACATCTAACCATGTAGGTGCCAGAAGTATCACAGGAACCCCGGTGGTCCAGGCCCTGGGTCTTGTACTGTTAACCACTTTGAACCTACATTAATTCATTTAATCCTTCAGTCACCTTATCAAGAAGGCAGTCTCCCCATTTCACAAGTGATTGTAAAAGTTACATGACTTGTTCAAGGTTATGCAGCTGGAAAATGGTGGTGCTGGGACAGCACGCCAGTGGGCCTGATTCTGCGGCACCTCATCTGTTTCCCCTCTCTCTTAGTCCCTCATCCCTCCTAGCAGCAGGGGAGCCCCATTACCATTATGAGCCACTGTGTGCAGGAAGGAGTCATCCACCAGTAGACAGTGTCCCTCAGCCCAGCACTGGGGCTCACCCCCAACCACCAGCTCACAGCCAGGGGGGATCTTCAGACCTGTGGAAAAAGACCCAGGCAAACCAGGTTCTATGGTGGTTTCTCCTTGCTCTCTGGAAGGTGACTTGAGCATAATTATAAAACAATGCTGGCTGATAGAAGTGCTAGGAGATATAGGGAAAGGCAGTGCAAAGCACAACCTGTTCTGTTTCAGAGCAAAAGGAAGGCATCCTGGAAGAAGTGGCATCTCCTGGGCTTCAGACAATTTAACTCAAGAACCTACTATGTGCTGGGCCTTCCCTCGCTGCAAGATATAAAACTAGCTCCATCCTTGCCCAGAGACCACACAGTCAAGTACTGTGGGAAAACTGAGCAGCCACTTCAAGTGATAAGGAATGAGAAGACATCCCAAAGAAGTGTGACACTTGAAATAATGAGTCCTGCAGGCTAAGTAGTAGTTTTCCAGGAGGTGATAAAATGATAAAAGGTAAAAGACATGTTAGGTTAAGAATATAGCATGAGTGTGGTGTCTGCCAGGATTAGGCAGAAGGCCTTTATTTTTTTAGAGCATGGTGGCGGGGAAGGCAAGGAGAGGAACTGATTGATGGGAGATGAGGAGAGAAAGAATCTGGATTTGATCCTGAGGCCAGTGTGCTTCAAGTGGAGGAGACATCCAAATGGCAGTACAGGAGATGATTTTAGGCAAAACAAGGCCATGGAATTAAAGAATCAGGAAAATATGTTCTTTTCCATTTTCTCTCAGTCTTTAAAACATCAAAAAGAAAATCTCAGTTCAGTGTTACCATGACATTAACACTCCCACTAACATTGCTCCCTTCTAAAGGAAGAGTGTAGGCTTCAGTCCCAGAGCGCCTGTTTAGCCAGAATTTTTCAAGCCTTTTCTAGAAAGTTTAAATTTGTTTTTATGAGTACTTTCCATTCATGGCAAGTAATACTGGTTATCATTGTTCTAAAAAGATCCTTTCAAATATGTAAAACAAAGTATGGAGGGAGGAGTCCTTACGAAGAAATACAGTACAGGTGGTAAATGACTATGGCAAAGCTTATGAAGATGGTTTGCAGATAACTGAAGCCCAGGAAATGCTGCTGCTTTGGGAAACAGGCTGTCATGAAAGATTTCTGAGAAGAGGCATGATCAGAACCACAGTGTAGAAAGCTCTGGTGGCAGAGAAGAGAGGCAAGGAAGTTGTCTGCAGGCATCATCTACTTACCCAGATGGCATCTGACCCGGGCATTGGTGGGCCCACAACGGCCCTCAAGCCTAGCCCCCGGAAGGAGGACAGAAAAGCCAGCATTGCCAAAGGTGTTGGCGCTCATGAAGCTCCTCAGCCCCCTCAGTGCCCGATAGGCCCTGGGGCACCGGCGGCAGTTGTTGGGTTGGCACCGGCCTGCTTGATACAGCAGGAGCTGGTAGCACCCAGGAGCCAGCGGTGCGGACCAGCCCCGAGGAAGAGGGGTAGTCCCTGAGAAATCCCAGCTCACAGCTCCAAAGTCCCGCAAAATAGCAGAGAAGCTGCTTTCCAGGAGCTCCACGTCATGTCGCTGGGCATCCCGCGGCACGAAGGGCGCTGAGGGCAGGTCTGGCAGGAAAAGCAAGTCTGGGCGCTGAATGCCCAGGACCCCTGGCCCTCCCCCAGGGCCAGGGCCACCCTGAGCTGCCCGCCTCACCCTACCCATCCCAGCCCAGGAGTAGCGCCTGGCGTAGGCCCGAAGGCGACGGCTCACTAAACCTTCTGTCCTAGGTCCTTCCCCAGGCTCCCCAGAGCTCCCTAGGCTTGGCTTGCCAAACTCAGAGCATCCCCCAGGCCCACCAGTGACATCCCCAGCCTGACTCCCAGCCCTCAGGCCCTGCATGTCTTGGGAGCCCAAGCGGTAGCAATACCAGAGGAAAAGGGAAGTGAGGGCTCCCAGGAGCAGGGTAAAGGCTGAGGAGGCCAGGGGCAACGGCCATGTGGGCATGATGGGCAGGGAGGCCATGGCCAAGAGGCCTGGGGCATCTTCCTGACCCCAGTTCCCCTGTGCCCCCAGCTCTTCCTCCATAGCTGCTCCCTGGTTACCCCCTGGGCTGTTTCCCTTCCGCATTTCCACTCTGTGTTCTCTGCTTCTGAGGTCTTCTCTCCACTTGTATCTCCCGCTTTCTCTCCTCCTTCATGTACCTTTAACCCTCCTTTCCCTTTCTTTCCTTCTACCTCTCTCTCCTCTCTTTAACCTCTTCTTTCTCCTTGTGGCAGTTTCCTCTCTCACGCACTGCCTCTCCTTTCCCCACCCTCTGTCTCCTCCTATCCTTTCTTCTTCCTCCACCCCCTCCCCTCCTTTCTCTCTCTTTTCTCCCGCCCCTTTCCTTCTAGCTTCCCTGGACAGCAGTTCCTACCCCACCTGGACCCGCAGCCCTGGGGACCTGCAACCAGTCGTCCTCCGCCGCGGCTTCTCTCTCCTTGCTCCCCCTTCTCTCCTCCTTGCCCTCTATTCTCATTCGACCTGACCGGCAGGTTCTCTCTCTCGCGCGCGCTCTTTCTCCCCTACTCTCTCCTTCCTTGGCTCCCACACACCCTGACGTCACTCCTCCCTACAGTAGTCTTCTGAGCTTAGCTACCCCAGCCCCTGTCCAGTGGCAGCCGCAACTCAGCCAGCGGGGAAGGGGGGTGGTCTCCGGATTTCCTTCTCCCTGGACCCCGAAGGGGCGCCATGTGTGGCGCCAGGGGCAAGTTGCCAACCTCTAGCCGGCCCGCAATGCGAAAAGAAGAGGCGGGGCCTGGTGGCAGGACAAACCAAGGGGCGGGGCGAGCGTGCGGACTGCGGATCGGGATGCCTCGGCCTGTCCTTGGGTCTGCAGAACCCTGGACCAATCCGCCTGTGACTCCTCCTCCCCCTTCGCTTTCACAGGAGCCAGCCCCAGGCGGGCCCCTGATTGATGGGTGAAAGCCGCTTCAGCCAATCACCCACGGCGCCGGGGGCGGAGCCCGCACAGGCGGGGCCGGGAAGAGCTGTCCGCGCGCTGGTGGTGCTGAAAAGGGCACTTCAGAGGCGCTGTAAGAAAGGCCAGAAATAAAAAATCAAAGTTGAAACCCCACAAACGAGGAAACTTGACATTCTCCTAGAGGAGGAGAAACCCCATTACACGTGAACTTCTGTAAAAAGGAAGGAGAAGTCCCGTAGGAAGGCCTGGATATAGGCAAGGGGCATAGTGGAGGCTGAGTAGGCACGAACCCAGCTGTGCTGTCCCGCGGCACCCTGGGAAGAGGGTATTCAGATTCCAGATGTCGTTGTAACGGCGGGGAGAGGGGGTCGTAAATATTGTTGGGGCCAGAGAGTTTCCTTTGCCTCCCCTAGGGGCTGCGGGAGTGAGGATTATGGTCCTGGCTCATATGGTCCCTCCTTCTTCCATCTGCACTTCCTCCTCCTCCTCCCTCCCACCCCCCAATAAGTCCCAAGCCACTCCCTTCGCCCGTCCCCAGGATCTGACGTGGGCTCGACACCTTTCTCAGCTTCTCCCTCCCGCAGCTCTAGTGCCCGAGCTTTAGCTCTCTAGGTTCTGCAACCCCTTTTCCAAGCCCCGCTAAAGCCCAGTAGGGATCTTCCCCATCCTCGACCCCACATCAGACCCCCGGAAGCTGTCTTGCCTTTCCTCAGCTAAATCTCACCTTGGTGAACCCAGACGGCGGAGCAAGAGGGTAACCCAGGAGACCTGGCTCCTTCGGCCCTCTCGGCCCTCTCGCCTCCACCCCCTGCAGCCGGAGCCGCACCCCCTCTCCCACAGATTCGGGAGCTGAGAACGGAGAAGACTGGGCAAATAGGGGTGGGCTTCAGGCGACCTCCCAGCCCAATCCTGCCCCTTCATCCCGAGGGGCTGAGAAATCGTCTTCCTTGCTAACTGCTAGCAGAAAAAAATAAATAAATAAAGGGAAAGACAGAAGGAGACGGAGGAAGGGTGACAGATTATTTAAGAGAGGCGCAGAGAAGAGAAATCAGTGTGAGTCGCCATGGGGATTCCCAAGGCCCAATACCCGTCGCCTCCCCAGCTGCTGTTCCTAATTCTGCTGAGCTGCCCCTGGATTCAGGGTAAGGACATGGGATCATGGGGGTGGGCCCATGAAGGCTCCCAGGGGGCTCCTTTACCCTCCTTTCTCTGAACACCCTGGGCCTCTCAAGCTCTTAGGGAAGGGGAGGGGCACAACAGATGGGAAGGGGCAAGTCGGGGCTTTCCAGCTTGTACCTGGAACCCCTAACCCCACTATAGAGGAAGTGGGGAAATGAGTGAGGGTAGCTTTTAGCAGGGTTATCAGGGGTTAAATCAAGGAAGGAAGGCTGGGAAAGTTGGGGGGGGATGTCTGTGGAGGTGGCAGAACACGCAGAGTACCTGAGTAGGAGATGGAGTGCTGGGAGGGATGCCAGGCACTGCACATACAACTGCTCTTGGATGTATGAACAAAGACAGCTGAACCGAGGCACTGCTCAGAGACCAGATAGTCAGCTCCCCTCTATGCCCCCCAGCCACATTCCAGGGAGAGACTGCAGAGAAAGAGAGAGAGAGAGAGAGAGGAGGGGGAGAGAGAGAGGGAGAGAGAGAAGAGAACAGAAGAGAAGAGAATACCACACTGCAGAGACAGAAATCCAGAGAGAAATCTGGGCACTGCAGAGGCAAGGCTGGGAGGTGCTGTCAGACCCTCCGCAGAGACCAGGAGACCACTGAGGTGAAAATGAACGCACCACCATTCCCCATTTTCTACTCTACTGGCGCTGTCCAGTGTTCATTACAGCCAAGGTGCTCACTGAAGGCTTACACAGCCAGGGGGCAAAGGAGGAGGGGAAGGTACAGGATTGTGAGGGGCAGCTGGGAGCCCCTCCTCCCATCTTAGCTCTTAGCTCAGTCTGGAACCCTATGAGCTCCTGCAGTCCCAGCTGAGGAGGGAGCATAACTCTGGAAAAGATCTTTCTGGAGAATCTAGGAGTGTGGGTCAGTGGAAGGGCTCATACAACCTTATCTCTTAGGTCTGCCCATGAAAGAGGAGGAGGCACTGCTGGAGCCTGGAAGCGAGACCCCCACAGTAGCCTCCGAGGCCTTGGCTGAGCTGCTCCATGGGGCCCTGCTGAGGAAGGGCCCAGAGATGGGCTACCTGCCGGGTGAGGCTCCCGGAGTGGCAGAAGCGACAGAGGCAGAGGGAGGGACATTAACTCAGGGAGATGGGGGGCTAGGCCAGTAAAATCCAGAGGGAGATAGAGGGAGAAGACAGAGAGAGTCAAAACTGGGCATAAACAGAAAAACAGACAATCAGAGAAAAAGACAGATGGAAACTCAGAGAACCAGATTCAGAAAAATAGTGTAAGAGAGACATGAAAAGAGAAAGAGAGAGAAATACAAAGATTAGAAGATTCAGAATCATAAAATCAAAGAGTGATAAGAATACTAATCAGAGAAATAAAGAGTTCCAGAGAGAGCAAAAGAGAGAGCTATACAGAGGAGAGAGAAAGGGGTAGCCAGGAGAGGAACCAAATCTAAATGGGGAGACACAGAGAGAGGCTCAAGGAGACTGTCAGAGTGGAAGGGCCTGATCAGAGGTGTTCAGGGGAAGGGAAGTGGGGAGGGTGTCAGGCTATGGAGGTCTTGGGAGGACGTGGAGGGTTTATGTGGGGAAAGTAGAGGTGGGGGGCTTGTACCTTGTGGGGAAGATCTTTTGGGTTCAGTGGGGAACCCCCAGTTTCCCTCAGCCCTATTCCCCACCCAAGGCCCATCAATTTGCTCTTTCTGTGCTCTGACTTCTCTTGTACTGTCCCAGGAACTGATCCAGACCCCACACTAGCCACCCCTCCAGCCAGCCAGACCCTTGCATCGCCCTCCCTGCCAAGATCCACTGAGCCAGGGACAGGGCCTCTGACAACAGCCGTTACCCCTAAGGGGGGTAGGGGGGCAGGCCCCACCGCACCGGAGCTGCTGACCCCACCCCCAGGGACTACGGCCCCGCCCCTTTCCGGCCCCGCCTCCTCAGGCCAGCCCCTCAGGCCTGAGGCGGGAGAGGAGGAGACCACGACCACCATCATCACCACAACAACTGTCACCACGGTGACCAGTCCAGGTGCGGCAACTGAAAGGGAATGGGGTAATGTTCAAGGGGAGTAGGATATGGATGGGGAAAGACTGCAGGGAAGGTGTGAAAGAAGGGGTGTGGGTACAGGTAGAAGAGGAGCTTCTGCTTAATTATAAAACTAGCATTTTATGCCCATACTGCGTACCTTTCTATGTCTTATCCATGTTGCAGTTGGAGAAGGGAGTTCCAGGCACGGGTGGGAGAGGGAGCTTTGGATAAAGATGGTGAGGGGTGCTGGGGAGAAGACAGATGAGGACCCCCAGAGTTCCTTAGTTGGGAGGGCAAGAACACTAGTATTCTTTCAACCCTAACCACTTATATCTTTTTAGTTCTGTGTAATAATAACATCTCCGAGGGTGAAGGGCATGTGGAGTCTCCAGACTTAGGGAGTGGCACTAGCCACACCTTGGGACTCCTGGACTGCACATACAGCATCCATGTCTACCCCGGCTATGGCATTGAGATCCAGGTAAGCAGACTTAAGCATATGAGTATGATTGTGAAACCTTCAAGCCCTCTCCTTTAGACCATGGGGTGTGCACAAGTTTGACATGAGAGCCAGACAATCTGTTTTCTAACTTGAATGGGCCCATTTTCTGATATTTGGGAAGACTCCTGGAGTTCTACAACTTGGCCGATGTCACTGTGGTGTTTGGACTGCCACATATAGTGAAAAGGAAAGCAAGGGGTGGGGGACTTCAGGGATTTCACATCCTGGTTGACTTGCCCTGGTGGGTCTGGGTCTGGCTTCTTTAGGTGCAGACACTGAACCTGTCTCGGGAGGAGGAACTCTTGGTGCTGGCTGGTGGGGGTGCCCCAGGCCTGGCCCCCCGGCTCCTGGCCAACTCTTCCATGCTGGGAGAAGGACAGGTCCTTCGGAGCCCAACCAATCGGCTGCTCCTGCACTTCCAGAGCCCTCGGGTCCCAAGGGGCGGTGGCTTCAGGATCCACTATCAGGGTGAGGAGTTCATGGTGCTGGTGGAAGGGCAGGGGACACACTGGCACAAAGGCACAGGGATGTCTTTCAAGCACAGGGTGAGTCAGGGACTTTTCCTCCTGACCAGCACCCTGGGGACAGAATCCTCAGAGGAGACCTGTGAACACTTATTTCACACACTTACAGGCTTGTGTCTGAGTGTGCAATCACCTATTCACTCAACAAATGTTTTTCTAGTGTCCACTTCATACTGGTTCTGTGTTAGGCTTGCAGGCAGGAATGAACAAGTTGCATGTAAATCTGACAAGAAACTCAGAATCTAGGTAGGGAGATGGACAAGTAATCAGGATGATTCTAATTCAGCGACCTAAGGACCTATATCCCTATGATGAAGGAATACAGGCAGAAGGGGCAAATATAAAAGGGACCTCAATTTCTCCTAAGGAATATAGGGATAACTTCTTGAGGAGATGATAACTAAGCTGAGACCTAAAAGGTGAGTTAGCTAGGGAAAGTGTGGAAGGGAGCAAAAGAGGAAGGCAGGTGTCTAAATGGAAAAACTTACTCCAAGACCCAGAGAGGAGAAAAAATGTGAGCCTCTCGAGGAGCGGAAGTAATTCAGCATGGAAGACAGAACTGTCCTAGCTGTGTGATCTAGAACAAGTTACTTACCCTTTCTGTGCCTCATCGTCTCATCTGAAAAATGGGGATTATAATACTTACCTCGTGGTATCATTAGGATGAACAAATGAGTTGATACATATCTAGTGCTTAAAATAGCATCTGGTACACAGTCAGTGCTCAAAAATGTCAGTCATTGCTATTTACAGTAAAAGCACAGAAAGTGGGGGTGGGCGGGGAGTAGGCTAAGAGACCAAACCTGGAGGTCGGTTGGATTTGGACCATGAAGGGCCTTACCAGCTTCAGTAAGTTCAGACTCTTTCTGCAAGGGAGCGGGGGATATTTTGAAACGTTTAAAGCAGGGTAGTGACAACCTCAGATTTGTGATCCAGAAAGATCCTGATGACTTCTGGGGACAGGGACATGGGATATATCTGTACATGACTGCATTCATGAGCATCCACCCACAGACAACCTACACATGTATATATCCACACTTGCCTGTGCGTACGGGGAACCTTCCCACAATGCAAGTGTGTGTTCTAGCATACATGTGTGCATGAGACAAGGGACTCAGCCCACTTTCTCATTCTAGACACTGCTGCCTCTCCAAAATGCCTTGCTATCCTCCTCAGAAATTGAGGGAACTGTTTTGAGCTGATGTCCCTTTCATATCACCTCATGGCCTTGCCTGACCCCTTATCAGCTTTGCTGACCCCAGATTTCTTTCCCAGGACACACACAACTTATAGCCCTTCTTCATAACCTCTCCAGCCTTTCCTGAGGCTTCCACTGGGAACTCATATGTGCAAAGTGGAGGCCCCCAGCACCAGGCCTATTTGGGAAGAAACCAGTGAACTAAGGGACATATAATTGGTGGGCAGGGCCATGTACAGGGGAACAAGGGCACGCCTTGAGGACCCAGGGCAGAGAGCTGAACTACAGATGTTACAGAATGGCCCCCTGCTGCCTCCTTTAAGCAACCACTTCCCTAGGGCATTGAAAATAGGACTCTAGGCTAAGTAGAACATTTGGGGGAAGCAGAGCTATTTCATAAATCGCCCTTCATTACCTGCCTTGGTCTTCCCTGTTTTATGGCTTCTCCAGGCACCTTTGGGACCAAAGCCCTGTTTAAGCCCTTCAAAATCTGCCCTAGCTGTGGTCTCTGGTCCGGAGTGGCCTTGTTAGCTTATCCGACAGGCCAAAGGCTCCCTCACCCCTCTCCCCTGACCCCAAGTCCAGCAACTGTTGTTTCATTTGCTTCTCACAGCAGCCCTAGAGGTGGCCATTGTCAACTCCACCTCTGAGAGGAAGAAAAAGACTCAAGGTTATGTGGATTGCTCCATCACCTGCAAATTCATTGCAGAGTCAGTAGTCAGAATCCTGAGTCCCTGACTCCCAGTCATTCATTAATTGAGGCTGGTGAGAGGCAGGTGATTAACAGATTCTGAGCACTTTTTATATGCTGGGTACTTTGCATGTTTGTTTATTTGTTTCATTTTAAGACCAATCCTAGTTGATAGGGATTATTATTGCCATTTATAGGTTAGAGGCCCTAGAGGTGAAACCACCTGCTCAAGGTCATACCGGCTAATAAGTTACGGACCTAGAACTGGAACTCAGATCTGCCTGTCTCCAAATCCAGTGCTCTTTGCACTGTTCCACGCCGCCTCTTGGCTGCATCAATTGATCAGTTAGGTCAGGCTTCTAGGAGACAAAGTAAATAAGGCTTGGTTCAGTCCCTTACTGGCAACAGACAGTGGTTACTGTGCTAATAAAATTATATGTGTGGGACTGTGTATAGGCAAGAGAGGCAAGCAACTAACTGTACTGGAGAGAGGAGAGGTCAAGAAGACTTCCTGGAAGAGGTGGCACTGAAGTTACTCCTTGAAAGATGAGAAAGAGCAAGAGAGGGTCTTGCAGATAGGGGAAATGTGAAGAAAAATGAAGGTGAGACCATAAAAGTTTATAAATCTGCATTACGTGGGATATATGGGTCATATAGGCAATGAGAATTGGAAGTGGGCATGCTGGGCAGGACCCTGCCATGGGCCTTAAGTGTCCGCCTAAAGCACTCAGACTCAATTGTGTTGGTCATGGAGAGCCATCACAGGGGCTAACATTTATTCAAATCACTGTGCTCTAGAAAGTTGTTTTTATGTCTGTCTATCTCAGTAGACTGTAGATTCCCAAAGAACAAGACTGGGTCTTTTCATCTCTCTCTTTCCGGGACCCCACCAAGGAAATTCTTGCTGAATTTTAAATATAGGGAGAGACCAGGTCACTTACAGAATCACTGAGGGCTAGAGAGTTAGAAAAAGCAAAAGCCTAGGCAAACTGGTGTGTCCCAAGCCCTCTGCTAGCTGTAGTCTTCCCCCGCTACAAGACCCAGTTTTGGTGCATTTCTTCCAAGAAGTCCTCCTTGATGAGCTCTGCCTGGTCTGAAACAGACACACAGAGCTCTGTCAAGATCAAGTTCGGAGTCCATCTTTTACTGCCAAGTCACTTTCTATTTATTTGTTTTATCCCATGTGATTCCACAAGAATTCAGGAGGCTTTCAAAAAAGAGTTCAAGCATTAAAAAGAATAAGTAAGAAGCCCTGGCTGGTGTGGCTCAGTGGATTGAGCACTGGCCTGCAAACCACAGGGTCACTGGTTCGATTTTCCAGTCAGGGCACATGCCTGGGTTGCAGGCCAGGTCCCCAGTAGGGGGCGCGCTAGAGGCAGCACACATGGATGTTTCTCTCCCTCTCTTTCTCCCTTCCCCTCTGTCTAAAAATAAAAGTAAATAAATTTTTTTAAAAAAAGAATAAGAAAAAAATTGGTACCAGGTAATGTTTATTAAAATTGAGAAAGCAGAAGGTGCTTGAACAAACTTTTGTTGCCAGGGATAAGGCTTACTCTGGTTCCGAGCTTCCTAGCAGCCAGTACAAAAAGAGAGATTACATAGTTCTCACAGCAAGAAAGGAGAAGATAAAACAGTTCCTTGATGAAAGAAAAGCTCTTCCCTTACACTGGGGTATTCAGTTAGAGAGCAGTGAGTATTAAGGCCTTTAATGATAAATAGTCAAAGTTCCTAAAGAAACTTCATTTGGTTCCCGTGGATGAAAGTTTAGGGTGTAATACCACAGTGTATCTCAGCGAAAGAAAGCCCGCTGTACGTGCAGAGGGGAGAAAATGCTCTGAGGCATTTAATAACTTGGATCCTCATTTTCTGCATCTGGAAAATAGGTCACAGTGTTTCTCTGAGTACCTCAAAAACACAGTGTGAACTCAGTTTGTAAGCTGAACAGCTCTGCAAATATTATTTGTTTTTATTAGAGCTGGATCGGGTTTGGTTTGCCTGAGGTCACACAGCAAATGAGTGCTGGGATCCAGAGTTTCTTTGAGCCTCAGGTACCATATCTCTAAAACGGGGGCCAAAGTGGGTAGATTACAAAGATATGGGGAGATAACTGATGCTGAAATTCCCTCTTCATGAGACAATGTGCCCATTTGAGGGGTCCTGGACAGAGGGAGGAAGCGCTGGGGGACCGGCGAGAGCCAGTGGCATGGGAAAACAAGCTCGCCTTCTCCCTCCTCTCCCTGCTCCAGCCTATCTCCTGAGTTGCGGCTTCCCTCCGCGGCCAGCCCATGGGGATGTGAGTGTGACAGACCTGCACCCTGGGGGCACTGCCACCTTCCACTGTGATTCAGGCTACCGGCTGCAGGGTGAAGAAACCCTCATCTGCCTCAACAGTACCCGGCCAGCCTGGAGCGGTGAACCCCCCAGCTGCATAGGTGAATCTCCTGCCACAGTAGGTGAGGGCTTCTGTCCTAGGAGCTCCACTGGAAGGGTCCTATGTTGGGGGTTTCCATCTTTGGGGAATACTCACCTTGAAGGAGTTTTGACCCTGAAGAGTTGCTACCCTGGGGCCTCCATCTGGAGCTCTTTACACTGAGGGCCTCGATCCTTGGAGTCTCCATCGTTGGGGGATCTCCATCTGGGGATGTCCCCTGTGGAAGATTTCCATGTTGGGAGCCACTGTTCTGGAGGTCCCTTCTTTTGGAGACTCTTCATCTTAGAGGAAACCGTTATGGGAGGGGGGGTCTCAAACCTCTGAAGTGTCTCTGTCCCGAGGAGTCTTCATCCTGGGGACCCCCGCTTGAAGGCTTTCCATCTGAGGGCTTCACTTGGGGGGATCCCCAATAACTCTCCATCCCAGCATGTCCGCACCCAGAGAGTCCTCTTCTTGGTGAAATCCCCGTCCTCAGGGTATCCACTTGGGTTTTCCTATTCCAGATCTGGATTCCTACCTCGGTGGTAGCCTGAATAACATCCTGTTCCCTGGGGTGAGCCTGTAGGCAGAGGCCATGCTGAGGCAGGTCCCAGTCAAAGGTGTGGCTGCAGCAGCTCAGAAGATGGGGGGAAATGTCACCTTAACCTTCCCCTCCTCTGCCCACAGCATCCTGTGGTGGCACCATCCACAATGCTACACTGGGCCGCATCGTGTCACCTGAGCCTGGGGGAGCGGCAGGACCCAATCTCACCTGCCGTTGGGTCATTGAAGCAGCTGAGGGACGCCGGCTGCACCTGCACTTTGAGAGAGTCTCACTGGATGAGGACAATGACCGGTGAGGGTCTGGACCTTGGATCAGAGGTCCCCACTGCAGGAAAATAGGGAGGCTACAGTGGGGAGTCAGACAGACCTTGGGTGGACCCCAGTTGAGATCTGTGTCAAACACAGGCTAGTCATTCTTTTTCTTA
Source organism: Mormoops blainvillei (assembly GCA_004026545.1). NCBI lineage: Eukaryota > Metazoa > Chordata > Mammalia > Chiroptera > Mormoopidae > Mormoops > Mormoops blainvillei. The sequence continues at coordinate 63,266 of PVJD01003513.1, read as the reverse complement.
GGCAGTATAGCTGTGCAAACTTAGATGAATCTCTTAACCTCTCTGCATGCCAGTTTCCTCATCTTTAGAATGCAGATAATAAATAGTGCCTCTTTCTCAATGCTTCTGGGAGGATAAATACATTAAGGTATGTGAAGTGCTCAGAATGCTGCCTAGCACACAGTAAGCACTAGAAACGTGTTCGCGTTATCATCCTTATCGTTCTATATCTAACAAACTGGTATCCCAGCTCTGCCAGTAGTTGCTATGTGATGTTAGGCAGGTTACTTAATCTTTCTGCCTCAATTTCCTCATGTATAAAATGAGGGGTAATAATAATAGTATCTGACTCAAGGGTTCTTGTAAGCATTAAACAAAATAAAATATGTAAAGGCTTAGAAAAATACATGTCATCTAATTAATGTTTGAAAATAATTGCTATGAAAATAAAGTAGAAGTGCAGGTGAGTTGAGGCAGCTTTTGAGGGGGACACTGAGCTCCTGGCCACCCTTCTGTTCATCCCAGGCTGATGGTACGCTCCGGGGGCAGTCCCCTATCCCCAGTGATCTATGACTCTGACATGGATGATGTCCCAGAGCGAGGTCTCATCAGTGATGCCCAGTCCCTCTATGTGGAGCTGCTTTCAGAGACACCTGCTAATCCCCTGCTGCTAAGCCTCCGATTTGAAGGTAACTGCCCTCCCTTCGGGTCCCAACCCCAGCACCTTCCCCTCTTCCTGATGTCCACACGGGGTCACAGCACATACTCTAACCCTGCTCATCTCCGTGTTTGGATTCCCGAAACCTGACTTGCCTCCCCACCCTAAAACTATGAGGTTCCCTTAAAAGAATGAGAAGGTATGGGCCCCTTCTAATTCTATGAGGTGACCTTTTCTGTTTAAGCCTCGTGGATGGCTGGTACACAACCAAGACACAGTTACCTTAACCTCTCAGTTCTTTCCTCTGTGTTGGCTTCATTCTCAGGCACTCTCAGTCTGTGGTGAACCAAGCAGTTCCAGACTAACATACTACCAACTTAATAACTCTATCAGAAAGAGAGAAAGCATGCCACTTTCCTAAGAGCTTCAGCAAAAAAAATGCCAGGAAGTGCTCATTGGCCTGGCTTAGGTCACACCACTATAGCTAGGGTGTTACTGGCAGAGTCACGTCATGCAGCCATCCCTATTTGGCCCCAAATGAACCTCATGGACTGGAATTGTGGGAGGCATGTGTGCCAACATGAAAATAGAGGTGCTGTCACCTACCAGAAAAAGAGGGACTGGTTTCTGGACAGGTAGAAACGAGGAGGTCAGTGATCATGGGAGAAGAGGCATTTGAGCTGGGCCTTCCAGGACAGAGAGCATTTTAAAAGAGAGAGATCGAGAATTAGCATTTTGGGTGAAAGGAACAGCGTGAGCCGTGGTAAAGAGGCAGAGAAAGGCCTGCTTAGGAAATAGAGAACGCCATTGTGACTGGAGCAGAGAGTCGAATCTGGGCCCTAATGAATGTGTAGGATTTGGACATGACACCTTATTAGGCTAAGTAACGGTGAAATCTAAAAAAATAAATTTCACGTTACATTCTGAGAGTGAATGAGAATTCCTAGGTCTGACGCCTGCCTCCACAGTTGTGGGCCACTTATGCTTCACCAGCTTCAGATTCCTACTCTGTGTTCTAGGCCCCTAAGTCTGACCTCACAGATAGTTTTGCAGCTAAAGTATGATCAGGTGTGAAAAAACGAAAATACTCTACAAATGTTCATTTTTGCTGACTTAGTCCAAAGTCAAAGCTGAGTAGCTTTTGCATTAGCTGCACTTTTAGATCCTAGCCACAATATGGATAATCAGGGATTATCAGAATCCAACTGTTATTTCTGAGGAGAGACACACCTACGTGAGCCAGTGCTCCAAAGGCAGGCTTCCCTTCCACCCCCTCCTTTGTAGTTTCCAGAGCCAAGTATTTCTGGCTGGGAGTCAAGCAATCTGTGTTTCAGATGTGGTTCTGCCACTGCCCTACTGTGTGACATTGGGGCAAGTGGCTTTTTGTCTGTGGACCTCAGTTTCCTCATCTGCATAAGGATGGCTGGGACTTGACTAGCCTAGGGGTTCCCCTCCAGAGGCTAGGGAGGTAACATAAATGCAAACGAGGAGTGTTAGGGTTTTGGGGAAACTGGAGAGGGAAAGCTAAGTCCAAAGTCATTCAATTTCAAACAGCTCACTAAGTGGCCGAACAACACTTGAATTCAACCCAAGTCCCCCAGTTTGAAACCCCTTGCTGCTTGTCCGAATGTTTAATTGTTGTGATTGACTCCTCTTTAGCCTTCGAGGAAGATCGCTGCTTCGCCCCCTTCCTGGCGCATGGCAATGTCACTACCACAGACCCTGAGTACCGCCCAGGGGCACTGGCTACCTTCTCATGCCTCCCAGGATATGCCTTGGAGCCCCCTGGCCCCCCCAATGCCATCGAATGTGTGGATCCCACAGAACCCCACTGGAATGACACAGAACCAGCCTGCAAGGGTGAGCCTTCCGTAGCCCCAGTAATCCCTCAGTCTACAGACTAGCCCCTGAGCTGGGGATCCTAGGAAGGCCATTCACAGGAGACCTGCATATCCAAACCTAATAAACCCAGGCCTTGGGTAAATCCCTGTCCCTTTCAGAGACTCAGTTTCCTTAGCTAAATAATTAGTGGGCTTGTTACAGATTTCCGGGATTACAAACCAAATGTCTCCAAGTGCTAGAAGTAAAGTTGGGTTACGTCATGGATTGGGTGGAGAGTAGGTGGGGTTAATTAAGAGCAGGGCTGGACATTGGACGCAACAGGGCTAGGTATGACGGGAAACAGGCGAGTAATAGATAACAGGAAACCTGTGAAGCGGTCTTGGTGTATACAACTGGGGGTGGTGAGGACTGCGGTGAAATGGAGGCTGCGTGCTCACCTGGGTCCTGAATCTGACACCCTTTCTGCCTTAGCCATGTGTGGAGGGGAGCTGTCAGAGCCAGCTGGTGTGGTCCTCTCTCCAGATTGGCCCCAGAGCTATAGCCCCGGCCAGGACTGTGTGTGGGGCCTGCATGTCCAGGAAGAGAAGCGCATCTTGCTCCAAGTTGAGATGTATGTTTGGGTGCGATGGGTATGGGCTCGGCAGTGTGGTATAACAACACACTAGCCTGCATTCTGAGCCTGGCTGGCTCCTGTGTCTACACAAGATTCGGTGAATATATGGTCTAATGAAAGAGGGGACTAAAGGTTCAGGATGGGGGTGTGGGTTCTCAGGTAGACCTAGGTACAAATCACTGATTAGCCGGGCTGCCTAGGTCAAGTAAATGGGGTAATGCAGCCTTTCTCAGGTGCTGTGCTACTGCGAAAAGGGGGCTTTGGTCTAGTGCCTCTCATTCTGGCTGTTTCTGAGGCCACCGCAAAGCACATCTCCAGGGTCCCAGGCCCGAGCTGCTGCAGCACCTACAGAACGTAAAGTGGATGTGGGGAGAATCCAGTGAGCTGATTTGGCATGAGGTGGGCATGTGACTGGACAGAACCAGAAGTGGGCGTGGCCCAAAAGCAGGCCTTCAGGCGGGGCCTAGAGTCCGGCGGGATCGTAAAGATCATGGTCTGACAGGTCGGAGCTGGTGCTGAGCGGGGCTGTGCCTCACCTGGCGATGGAGAGTGGGAGGAGTTAGTAATGAGCAGAGTTGGGGATTGGGAAGCAGGAACTGGGAGGAGCTGCAGAGCAAGTGGAACCTGGAGAGACTAGCATAGAGAAGCCCATAACTGGTCAAAACTGAGGAGGGGCATACTGGATAGGGGAATGTGGGGCGGGACTGGCGAGTAGGCAGGGTATTAATGAACTGAGTTAACTGAGCAGAACCGATGGTAGTCCAGCCCGCATACCTGGTCCTACTCCCTGCAGCTTGAATGTGCGCGAAGGGGACATGCTGACCCTGTTCGATGGGGACGGCCCCAGCGCCCGAGTTCTGGCCCAGTTGCGGGGACCTCAACCGCGCCGCCGCCTCCTCTCCTCTGGGCCCGACCTCACGCTGCAGTTCCAAGCACCGCCCGGGCCCCCAAACCCTGGCCTGGGCCAGGGTTTCGTGTTGCACTTCAAAGGTACCGAGGTCTTAGGATCCCAAAATGGGCAGGGTTCCGGGTAGGCCAGAGATCCCAGTGGGAGCGAAGCCCTACGAGGCTGGAAGGGCGCCCTGAGTCGCAGGACAGCCTCTAAACTCGCTGTCTCTACCCTGCAGAGGTCCCCAGGAACGACACGTGCCCTGAGCTACCACCTCCGGAGTGGGGCTGGAGGACGGCTTCTCACGGGGACCTGATCCGGGGCACGGTGCTTACTTACCAGTGCGAGCCTGGCTACGAGCTGCTTGGTTCCGACATCCTCACCTGCCAGTGGGACTTGTCCTGGAGCGCAGCGCCGCCCGCCTGTCAAAAGAGTGAGCCAGGGACCCGCCCCTGTCCCCTCAAGGCTCCGCCCCTGCCCTTCTGGGTTTCACCGCTCCGCTTGGGCCCTTTTCATTTCACTCTGCGCCCCGCCTCCGTCCTTTGTCCCCGCCCCTGTCCTGACTGGGCTCCGTCTCTTCTTTCGGGGTCCTACTGGGATCTTCCTCAGGCCACGCCCCTATGCCCTTTGGGTTCCACTCATTTGCTCCTCGGTGCCCTGAAACTGCCCTCTGGGTGTCACTCTCATCTTCTCCGGACTGCATCCCACTCTCTTGTATTGCTCTGGGCTCCGACCCGGTTTCCTCTGGATCCCGCCTCATCTTTCAGTGGCCGCCCGCTTCCCCGTTGCTCCGTCTGAGTTCTACCCCTACCTGGTCCTGTTCCATCAATGCATGGTTGCACTCTTCCTGTTGTAGGTCCTGCGCCAGTCTCTCAGTCCCCAACCCTTGACTTTACTAGGGCCTAGGCGGTCACTGAAGCCCCATGCTGGGCTGGGGTAGGGGTTATGCGGAGGGATTGGGGTGCCTCCCTACCCTACCGTGACAGAGTTCACAGGCTGCGAGAGGGGGAACAGATAAATGACTCAGGATATTACAGAGTGGTAACCACAAATACTTAACATCTCTGAGCCTTGGCTTCCTCATTGGTGAAGTAGGAATAGGGGGTTGTGAAGAGCAAATGAAAAGTTTTTCATACAGTGCCTGGTGCGTGTTAACAGTTAGTAGTAGCTGCTGTAATGAAGAAGGGCTGTGGGAAGAGGGCTGGGTTACTTGTCCCAGGGAGTAGCAGATTTAACAGAAAAGGTGACATTGAAAGGAGCCAGTAGTTTTTATTTTTTAGAAGAGCAAAGAGGGGTAGCATCGTGTCACTTTCTCCCAGTTTTGGAAAGCCTATTATCAGGATAAGGGATTGTAGGTCTTCTACTTGGCCCCTGGGGGTAATGGTGGGGCCAATGAGCACAAGCTTTAGGAAGCCAGATTTGGGTTGGACACAGGGAACATTTTCTAGTTGAAACAGCTCCCCATCTCTGGGAGGATTCATAGGATGTCCAGCCTGGAACTTAGGACAGAAAAGGATGGAGGCAGGGTTCGGAGTGGAAAGAGCCTGGCCCAGCTGCTCCAGGCTCCGGAGGGAATCTGTCCAAGGAGGCACATTGAGCCTGAAGCTGAGCTGAGACCCAGATCTCTGACTCTCAGCCCAGTGGTTTCAGCTCTGCTACTCCCTCTCCGAGTGACTGTGTGCCCGTCATTTGACTGCCCTGAGCCCTGGACCCCAAGGCAGATGACAGTGACATTGACCTCTTAGGATCACCAAAATATATATTACATTTGTAAAACATTTAGCAGGGCCCTGACTGGTGTGGCTCAGTGGGTTGGGCATCGTCCCGTAAACCAAGGGGTCACCAGTTCAATTCCTGGCCAGTGCACATGCCTGGGTTTTGGGCCAGGTCGCTGGGTAGGACCATAAGAGAGGCAACTGATGTTTCTCTCTTTCTCTCCCTCCCTTCCCCTTTCTCTAGAAATGGAACATAAAATCTTAAAAAAATAAAAAAACATTTAGCAGGATGTCTTGCACAGGTCTATATTGGCTATGGCTGTGACTCTTCCACAAGGTTCTAAACTCAGACATCCACAAGGGCCCAGCCTGGCAGGCACCCTTAGTGAGAAGAACAGGCTTGGAATGATGAGGCTGAGGGGAGCGAGATAGCTGGGCCCCTCTAAAGAGGAGAGCCTCTGTTCCGCCGATGGTCTGTCATGCAGGGCGTCCGGACACTGCTAGGATTTAGCTGATATGTTCAGTACAGCGGTTAAACTTTTATCCTAGGATGGGGACCTGGGTTGCCCCAGTCACTCTGTTTTCCCGAAGAAGCCGGAAATATAAAATGCACTGAATTTTTAGTTTTTCCGACTCCTACTCCCTTCATTCTGAGCAAATAGTGGAAAGTAAGGGTTTCAGGTCTCTCCAAGCCCTAAGCTCCTGGGAGCTCTTTTAAGGCCATAGCTTTCCCTGACCTTGACCTCTTGCCAACAGTCATGACTTGTGCCGACCCTGGTGAGATCACCAACGGGCACCGTACCACCTCGGATGCTGGCTTCCCTGTTGGCTCACATGTCCAGTACCGCTGTCTGCCAGGGTACAGCCTGGAGGGGGCAGCTGTACTCACCTGCTACAGCCGGGACACAGGCACACCCAAGTGGAGTGACCGGGTCCCCAAGTGCGCCTGTGAGTCTGGGGACACCTGGGAAGGATGGCTGGGTGGCCTGCTCAGCAGTGCAGCTGAGGTATGACTGGCATGTTCCCTGCAGTGAAGTACGAGCCATGCCTGAACCCCGGAGTGCCAGAGAATGGCTATCAGACATTGTACAAGCATCATTACCAGGCGGGCGAGTCTCTGCGCTTCTTCTGCTATGAGGGCTTTGAGCTCATCGGCGAGGTCACCATCACCTGTGTTCCTGGCCACCCCTCACAGTGGACCAGCCAACCCCCACTCTGCAAAGGTGCCTGGGCAGACAGGGCTGGAGGGGTTGGTCATAGCAGCGTTTGGGGAGTGACAGAGCTGAGAAAGTCAGGTAGTGAATTTGAGACCCCTGGTAGCCCTGCGGAGCTCCCCTTTCGCCTCCTGTGGGCGCTCGTGCTCATGGCTACATCCAGAAGTCCTGAGGACGCTTGAGGTCGTAAAACTATTCTAAGGGCTATAATAGAAGGGGCTTCGGTTTGGAAGTCTCCTACCTTCTAGATAGGTCCCAGTTTCCCTGTTTTGGGAAACTTCCCAGAGTTAGGAACAAGGGGAGGAAAAAGCCCTGCTCTGACTCCTCCCCCACCCCGACCAAGGGAAAGATAAAGTTTAGGTTGAGCAGAAGGCAGAGAGAACTAGGCTGTCCAGCCCAGCCCCACTGGGCTCCCGGCCCTCTACCCAGCCTCCTTCCCTCCCTGGCTCAGACCCCGTCCCCTCCCCCTCCTCTCCCTGCAGTGGCCTATGAGGAGCTCCAGGACAACCGAAAACTGGAAGGTCAGTGAGGGCACAGGTGGAGACCCAGGCCTGGCTGAGTCGGGAGGGCAAGGCAGAGGCTGGGGGCAGGAGGCCCGGCCCCGGAGGGGGAAGGCCCAGGGTTTAAGGCCCAGGGTTCAGGGCCCAGGGCTCTGCTTGGCCCCGGCTCAATGGCCTCTCCTCCTCCCTCCAGTGACCCAGACCACAGACCCATCCCGGCAGCTGGAGAGTGGGAACCTGGCCTTGGCCATCCTGCTGCCCCTAGGCTTGGTCATTGTCCTCGGCAGTGGCGTTTACATATACTACACCAAGTAAGTACCGTACTCAGGGAGCTGCGGCCAGGGCAAACGTCCTGCCTGCCTGGTGCAGAAGCCGGGTAAGGGGGTATTGGGGGCTCACCTCTCTATAAGCCTCTCTATCTCCTCCATTTCCCAGGCTGCAGGGAAAATCCCTTTTCGGCTTCTCAGGCTCCCATTCCTACAGCCCCATCACCGTGGAGTCAGACTTCAGCAATCCACTGTATGAAGCTGGGGTGAGCCCTCCCTTCCCCCTGGAATGCCACATCTCTCAGCTCCCCTAGGACTCTATAACCTTCCCTCAAGGTCTCTGTAATATCTGTCTTGGGAATTTCAAACTCAGCTGCCTACAAAGGCCATGCCAATGAACAAAGCAAGTCAGGTGTGAACAATAAGGAGTGGTGAGGACTTTGGTTAACTGGAGAATTTGTGTCCCATCTAGTCCATAGTGTAAACCGACCCAATTGCCAGATTGTTCAAGACAATCCAGAAATTCATATTTTTAATGTGATTTTAACATGCTGGAAGATGAACCAAACATCCACTGGCTAGATTCAGCCCCATTCCCACACCTTGGCCCCCAGACTACTAATGTTACTTTAAAAATCCAGGGTTTTTCCCCTTCCTTGTGGCCGCTCTTGTTTTGCTACCTCCTCCACCTTCATCCCACTCCAGCAACTGATCCCATCTCTCTGTCTCCAGGATACACGGGAGTATGAAGTTTCCATCTGAACCCCAAGACTAAGGCTGCAGGACCCAGGATGCCCCTCCCCTCCTCATTCTGGGCAGGCAGGAATACGGGACCTGGTCTCTGGCTCGTTTCCTCCCTGCTGTGTAAATAGTCTCCCAGTCCCACTGTAGGGGGGGCGGCTCTGATGGCCCTGGGGACCCTACAGTAAATAAACCAGCATCCTGCCACCCAAAACTTCCTCTTCTCAGTTGCCAAACAAGGGGCCTACCCCCACCCACCCTATTGGCTTTGGACCCTGGCATGGGAACTCAGCTCTCCCGGAACTCCTGGGGCCCTCCAGCCCAGGCTACCCCGTAAAGACTGCCCCCGAGAGCTCTGCTGTTCCCTTGGCCATGAAGGCTCTGCCCTTCCCAGACGCTCTGGCTCCGGCCTAACCCCTGGGCCTTGGAGGGTCAGAAGAAGGACGAAGGGGAGAGCTGGGACAACACGGCCCCTATGCCCTTCCTGCTACCTCCCCAACCCACAATCTCTCTCCACCTTTGCTTCTGGATTTTTGATTTTGACCAATAAACAGAAAATCACCATTTGTAACTGGGCTGGTGGGGTGTGGGAAGGTGGGTCACTGAGCATCGAAGATGATGATGGTGGTTCTCTGGAGAGAGAACTGGGGAAAGGGGAACAATTTGGAAAAAAAAGGTGGAAATCTAAGACTAGGCTCAGGGCACTGTCAAGAGGCCAAAAAAGTGGGCTTTGGGGTCAGCCTTTGTGGAGGACTGACTGGGATAAGCCCCCCTCTGGGCCTCAGCTATCTTTCCGCCAGGGCTTGATGTCTGTAGTCTCTTCTAGTCAGACATGGCTGACAGTAGCCACCTCTCCTCCCTCACTGTTTGACAGGAGACAAACAGCTGTCAATTGGTTTCATGACCAGTTTACCCCTTCTGAGAATTTCTGTTTCCATCTAAGTATACTATCTACCCCCCATCTTTTTGGCAATTAAGCATATCTGCTGTTACAGGTCTACCATCTAATGGTCATATTTGTAGCATTTCTTAAACAATGAGCTTGTTTTATATCCTGTAAGCATCCTTTTCTTCATCTAATTTTGAACACTGTAAAAAGCCTATAGGCTGTTTGTCTAAAGAGCCTCAAATTAATTGAATTTTACTTAATTAAAATTTATATTTGAATACAATTTAAAATTTAGGTCCCTCAAAAGGATAATTTTTTTGACTACTAAAATACTCAAAAGGGGGTTGAATTTTAGGAGAATATGAGGCAAATCGATCTTGATAATCGGAGTCTAAGTTTTGGGGCATTTATGCTGTGCCAGGCATCGCGCTGATTTGTATGCATTGTTTTTAACCCTCACAAGGACCCGGTGAGGTAAGGACAATGGTTCCCATTTTCAGATAAGGAAGCAGGCTCATGGATGTGAAACGACTTCCTCAGGAGGCTGTAATAGGGCCAGACTGGGGTATAAATGCAAACTCCAGAAAGCCTACTGCACTGCCTTCGGGCTAGTAATGAACGTGTTCTGGTCCCACAGGCCCAAAGCCCCAAGGCTCAGAGGGGAGACCGCAGCACTGCTTTTGGTGGCAGAGGCTGCCCCTCAGCGGCAAGGGTAGACCTGGTCGGGTGCCGCAGGCCTCGGCCTCGAGGCACTAAGGTTTGGCTAGGAGGCTGGGTTGGGATCCATGAGCTCACCTCTGCCAGCAGTTGATAGATAATGCCCTGAATTAAAACCATTCCGATAGTAGTCCATCCCAATAATATACCCACATCTGGTTAAAAACAAAAAACAAAAACAAAAAAAGCCACTCCTCCCTTATCTCCGTGCCAGAGAAGTCACACCGGAGCACTAACTGGGTTGGGAGAAGGGAAGGACCTCTGCCTCTTTATTAAAGCCTTGGATTTCTGGTGGTGTCCTTTCCAGCTGAGAGTAGAGAGGTGTGTGATGGTTCCAGGATATTTTGGAGGCTTCAGGGGTGATGCTGCTCATGACCAGGAGTCCCTCCCACCAACACTGAGGTGATGAATGAGTTGTGAAAGAGGAGCCTGGAGGTGTGTTCCAGAGGGACAGGGCGGGGAAGGGCATGAGAGGCCGAGAGCAGCGCTAGAGAGGGTTGGGATCATCCTCCAGATGTCAAGCTGCTAGGCAGAGCTCCCTGGAAAAGAAAAAGAGTCTTTGACTCTAGACCCAAGGATCATGTATTTTTTATCTTTCCATTCTTTTCTTTTCTTTTTTTAAAAAAGATTTTGTTTATTTATTTTTAGAGGGAGGGGAGGGGGCAGGAGAAAGAGAGGGAGAGAAACATCAATGTGTTGTTGCCTCTCACGCGCCCCCTACTGGGGACCTGGCCTGCAGCCCAGGCCTGTGCCCTGACTGGGAATGGAACTGAAGACCTCCTGGTTCGAAGGCCGACAATCAGTCCACTGAACCACACCAGCCAGGGCTATCCTTCCATTCTTCATCTATCCATCCAACCCCTATCCCCCACCCATCTATCTATCCACCCACCATTTTGCTTCCATTCATCCATCTATCCATCCACACATCTACCCATCATTCCCCATCCATCTTTATACTCATCACTTGTCTGCCTGTCTATCCCTCATTCATCCATCCACCCACCCATTCATCTCTCTACCATCTAATCCCTCACACCCCACCTAAACTTCCTGAAGTGAAGGACTCTATTTGGCTCACTTCTATACTCCAGCTCCTAGAGCAGCGCTGGCACATAGTGCTTATTAAATATTCAATGAATTTATCCATTTGCCCATCTACCTATCCTCCCCAATCTAGTCATCCATTTCTCCAACCAACATTTTGATTACCTACAATGCCCCACAATTCAAGGGGCAATTCAAAGATCTGTAAGCTTCCATGTTCTTTCTTGAGGATGAGGAAGGAAAAGTCCCTTGGGACCACTGGGGGCTGGCAGGTGGATGAGGGGGTGTTAGCTCAGGATGAAATCCTCAATTAAGTACCATTGGGAAGAGAGGTAAACTACTCTAGGGGCAGCAGGGCCCTCACAGGGCATTTTGTCCAAGGTTCCCATTTGACATATGGGGAAAGGGGTAGTAACTTGTATAAGGCTAGCTATCAAGTAAATAGCAAATTAGCTACTCAGGCCCAGGGCTTTTTTGCTGCTTCAGGCTGCTTCCAATGCCAAAGCCCAGTCGGGAAAGATCAAGTGTCTGAAAGGCACTAGAAAGTCAGTTCCTTGAGGACAAGAACAGTGGCTTGTTGCCAGCTGTATTTGCCTCTGGTCTTAGTCATGAACATTTGAAGTAGCAGCCTCTGTCCGAGATATTGCTATCCCCATGATCTGTTGGGCCTGGCACATAGTAGACACTCAATGAACATTTGCTGACTATCAGTTTCTTTTCTGCCTTCTTCATGAGCCCCTCTCCTCTGCCAACCTCTTTAAAGGAGAGGTTCACCACACCTCCATGCTCAGCACCTTTTCCTTTCTCTCTCTGTACACCCCCTCACTTTCCAGGGTCACAACCCTGCTCAGGGCAACTGCACGCCCTTCAAATGCTACCTCTGTCCTAGATCAGATCTCTATCACCAGCTCAGACTGTTCCGATGACTTTGAAGTCATATTGCAAACCATCTAAAGGGATTTCCACCTGGAATTTCTATGGGCACGTCAAACCCAATCTGTTCAAAGGTGGGAGGATGCCTTCCCATGTTCCATGAAGAACGAGAAGGCTGGCATGACTGAAAGTGGTGTAAACCAAGGGAGCAATTCTACACAACGAGGTCAGAGAAACAATGGGGTCACAGTGGAGAGAAATCATGTAGGGCCTTGTAAGCCACTGAAGGACATTGGTTTTTACTCTGAAATGGGGAGCTGTTGTAGAATTCTAAGAAGAAACATGACATCATCAGACTTAGGGTTACGCAAATCAGAAACCTGGCGATCATCTGATTCTTGTACTTTTCCCCCCAACACGTCTAATCATTTACCAAACTCAATCTTCCTGTTCTTTTCCTTTTAAAAATTACAGTTGACATTCGATATTATTTTGTATTAGTTTCAGGCATTTATAATGGTTAGACAGTTGTACAATTTACAAAGTGATCTCCCTGATAAGTCTAGTCCCCACCTGGCAACATACATACTTATTACAATATTATTGACTATGTTCCCTATGCTGTAACTTATTTACACCCTTTTGACTATTTTGAGACTAATAATTTATACCTCTTAAACCCTTCACCTTTTTCAACCAGCCCTACAACCCCCCTCCCATCTGGCAACCCTCAGTATGTCCTCTGTATCTGCGAGTCTGCCTCTGTTTTGTTTGTTTACTTATTTATTTTTAATCCTCACCTGAGGATATATTTATTGATTTTAAAGATTTTATTCTTGGAGAGAGGGGAAGGAAGAGAGAAAGAGAAAGAGACAAACGTGTTTGAGAGAAACATCAACTGGTCGCCTCTCACACACCCCTAACTGGGGACCTGGCCTGCAACCCAGGCATGTGCCTTGACTGGGAAACAAACCAATGACTTTGCAGGCTGGCACTCAATCCACTGAGCCACATCAGCCAGGGCTGTTTATTGATTTTAGAAAGAGAGGGGGAAAATATTAATCGGTTGCCTCCCATACATGCCCCAATCTGGGATCAAACCCAAAACCTAGGTACGTGCCCTGACTGGGAATCAAACCTGCAACTTTTTGGTGTATGGGATGACACTCTAACCAACTGAGCCACCCAGTCAGGGCTGTTCATTTATTTTGCTCTTTAGATTCACATGTAAGTGAATTCATATGGTATTTGTCTTTGTCTGACTTATTTCACTTAGCATAATACCCTCCAGGTCCATCCATGTTGTCACAAATGGTAAGATTTCACTCCTTTTTATGACCAAGTAACATTCCATTGTATATATGTACCATATCTTTATCCAACTGTTTATTGATGGAAATTTAGGTTGCTCCCATATCTTGGCTTTATAAATAGTGCTGCAGTGAACGTAGGGATGCATATACCTTTTCAAATTAGTGTTTTTGGTTTCTTTGTATAAATACCCAAAAATGGAATTGCTGGGTCATAGGTAGTCCCATTTTTAATTTTTTGAGGAAACTCCATACTCTTTTCCGTAGTGGCTGCACCAGTCTGCACTCCTACTAATAGTGCACAAGGGCTCCCTCTTCTCCACATCCTCACCAGCACTTGTTGATTTACTGGTAATAGCCATTCTGACAGGTGTGAGATACCTCATTTTGTGGTTTTAATTTGCATTTCTCTGATGATTAATGACATTGAGCATCTTATCATGTCTATTGGCCACCTGGATGTCCTATTTGGGTCCTCTGCTAATTTTTTAATTGGATTGTTTGGTTTTTTGGTGTTAAGTTGTATGAATTCTTCTTTTTTAAAAGATTTTATTTATTTATTTTTAGAGAGCAGGGAAGGAAGGGAGAAAGAGAGGGAAACATCGATGTGAGAGAGAAGCATAGATTGGTTGCCTCTAAAATTCACTCTGACTGGAGCCTGAACCTGCAACACAGGCATGTGCCCTGACCAGGAACCGAACCGGTGACTTTTCATTTTGCAGGATGACGCCCAGCCAACTGAGCCACACTGGTCAGGGCTGTATGAATTGTTTATGAATTTTGGATATTAACCCCTTATTGGATGTATCATTGGGAAATATCTTCTCCCATTAGGTAGGTTTGTCTTTTCATTTTGTTGATAGTTTCCTTTGCTATGCAAAACCTTTTTAGTTTGATGTAGTCCCATTTGTTTTTCGTTGTTGTTTTTGTCATTGTTTCCCTTGCCTGAGGAGATACATCCAAAAAAATATTACTAAAAACAATATCAAAGACTTTGTTGCCTATGTTTTCTTCTAGGGGGTTTTACAGTTTCAGGTCTTAATATTTAAGTCTTTAATCCATTTTGAGCTTATTTTTGTACATGGTGCAAAAAAAGTGGTCTAGTTTCATTTTTTCTGCGTGTATATGTCCAGTTTTTCCGACACCATTTATTGAAGAGGCTGCCTTTGCTCCACTATATATCCTTGCCTCATCCGTCATATAGTCATTGACCATAGAGGCATGGGTTTATCCCTGTGCTCTCTATTCTGTTTCATTGATCTGTGTGCTTGTTTTATGCCAGTACCATTCTATTTGGATTACTATAGGCTTGTAGTATAGTTTGATATCTGGTAACATGATCCCACCGACTCTGTTCTTTCTCAAGGTTGCTGTGGCTATTCAGGGTCCTTTGTGTTTCCATATAAATTTTAGGATTATTTGTTCTAGTTCTGTGAAAATATCATTGCTATTTTGATAGAGATTGCATTGAATCTATAAACTGCTTTGGGTTGGTCTTTATTTCTTATATCTGCTCTTGCTCTCATCTCCACTATTATTGTGACAATTCAGGACCTAATCATCTCAAGCTTAGTCTCTCGGAATAATTTCTAACTGGCCGCCCCGCCTCTGGTATCTCCCCTTTCCAGTTCACTCTCCCCATTGACCATTGGCATGCCCAATCTAAAATTCCAACCTCTCTCTCTCTTTTTTTTTAAAGATTATATTGATTTACTTTGGGAGAGAGGAAAAGGGCGAGTGGGAGAGTAACATCAATGTGGGAGAGACACATTGATCAGTTGCCTCTCGCACACCCCCAACTGGGTACCTGGCCTGCAGCCCAGGCATGTGCCCTGACTGGGAATCAAACCAGTGACCTGTCTCTTCTCAGGGCAGTGCTCAGTCCACTAAGCCCGCCAGCCAGGGCATATTCCAGCCTCTCTTGATCAAAACTCTTCAATGACAACTCAGCTAGGAAAACACTTATGGGTCTTAATAAGGCACTCATAAGGATCTTAATAAGGTCTCTTGATTTGTCCCCTAGCTACAAAGGTCACTTGATTTAGTCCCCAGCTACCTTGCCTGCATACTCCAAACTACTCTGGTCCCATCTTCTCCCTGCCCTGAGCACACACATACTCTCACACTCAACTCTACTGAGACTCACCTCTGTGCCTTTGCTCACACAAGGCCTACCACTCGGAATACCGCTACAAACCTGTTTTTTCCTGGGAAATTCTTTCTGTAGATGTCACCTCCTCCAGGAATCTCCCTGATTCTTTTTGTTTCTGTCCCAGCTAAGGCTGGGATAGGTGCTCTTTGTACTGTTTCCATTTCTGTTATGGCCATTCGCCCATATTATATTGTAGTTGGTCATATACTTGGCTGGCCCCACACTAAACTGTGAGCTCTACGAGGGCAACAACTGTATCATTCCCTTCTGTGTCCCAAGTTCCTAAAACAGGGACTGACATATCATGTCAACTCTACGTGTTTGATTAATACTGAATGACTTTGTCACCCGGGGACCCCATACGTACCTTGTCAAGAGGGGGTGGTAGGAGGTATGCCTTGGTGAAGGTATGGTTTCTGTCAGAGCTAGAGACGGTGGAAGGGAAAGAATTGGGATAAGAACTCTGAATTCAAGGGTCCGAGTAGAACTGAATAGGACTACATCGTCAAAAACCCCCCCTGCCCTGCTGAAATGTTGTCAAACCCTCAGTCTCTACCCTTACAGCTCCCCATCTTTCTCCTAGGACAACGGGCATTTTCCTTGAAGCCTCACTCACCAGGTATCAGTGCCTCGGGTCTTTGTGAAGATCACTGAAAGTAGAGGCCCCAGTCAGAGAAATTACTGTCCTCTAATTACATTTGCAAAAACAGATGTGGCTAGGGAGGAAGGGGCTGAGGTGATCCTAGCCATCAGTGAAGAGAGCGTGCTGGATTAGTGAGTATGGGGTAGTCTGATTGTGAGATGGGGGAATGCGCACAGATTCCTGGAAAAGTCAGCTCTGGTTGAGAGGAAGTTAGGAACTTAAGGTATGGGAGAGTCTCTGGACACGGTGGTCCTGAGGGAGGGAGAGGTTCACCATGTTTGGATATCTGAGTCCCTTTGTCTTGTGTCTGTTGTTCCTTGGTGGGCACAGGGTTCCTATGGTAGCCAGCAATAAACAAGGCCTCATCGGTGAGTTCTGCGCTGATCCGTGTCAGAAGTTCCTCAGAACGGGATAATGAAGCCTTCTAATAAAGAGAGTCATAAGGGCTCGGCCCGGAAGCTCCTACATGGGAGTACTGGGTCTAGGGTTTCACAGGCTGGAGGATCTGGGTCTAAGGAGTCTGGTATTAAACAGCCAGGCCTTGAGATTTGGCCTAGAAGGCCCTGGAAGTGAGGGGCAAGTCTTTTGGGGCTCAAGGCCTAATGCAGAGGGCTATGAGACAGAGCCTCATGGGGGAAGTCTCAGTGCCCTCCACCTAGGCGCTATCTACTTCAGTTTACCTCCACCTCTAGCACTCCCCTCCAATGCTCACCGAAACACCACCCAAGAATGTTGCACCTTGGGACTGATGGCTGCCCTTTTTCTCATTGTTCCTGGTAGGAGTGGATTCCATTCCCCTGGGAACAGTTGGAACCTTTGTTAGGTTGAGAAACCATCCCACTTCCCCCAAACCCTTCACAACACCATTCCTCAGGTCCAGAGTTAAACGAGGTGTTTAGATAAACCATCTTGCCTCAGTTCTCCCTCGGGGCGGGAGATCGTTGCCTTAAATATTCCAAGGATGAGGACTGGGGTGGAAGTCCCACAACAATCCCCTCCCACGCTGCGCCCAGGGGGCCCCTCTTTCCTTGCCACCCGAAGAGAGCCCTTTCTAAGACTAGGCAGCCAACTTGCCGTCCCCGACCTGGCAGGTGGGTTGAAATCTTGGGCTACTCAGCAGGAGGGGAGGCAGGGGGGTGGGGGGCGGTGGGACAGGGGACTTGGAGCTGGAGAGGAAGGTAGGAAAGAGGGGGAACCCAGGCGGCGTCGCCACCCGTTGCTATAAAACTCTTGTTTGCTGGGGTTCCGCAGTCCTGTCGCCAGGAGATTAGCCATTCTAGAACCAAGGGCTGGGAGTGGACGGGGTGGGGGGGGAGGGTAGCATTTTCGCAGCAAGTTGCACCGGCTCCTCCGGTCTCTCCTCCAGGTCCCTGCTTTGGAACTGTGACTCCAAGGCCGGAGTCTGGAGAAATTTGGGAAGATCACTTAGGGTGGATCCTGGGACCTAATTCTCCTACCACTAGGGGCACGCAAGAAGCAGCCTCGCCCTACGCCGCCCTTCAGCCTCTCTAGCCATCATCTAGTAGTCTGGAGTCCGCTAGAGCCAATGAGGCCGGAGAGAGGCGGGGCGGGGAAGAAAGCAATGTGGACTGTACTAAATAACCGTGCCTCCTGGGCACTCAAAGACTCAGGAGGGCGGAATCTTTTCTTCTTATCTTTGTCTCCAGGAAGTCACACCCTCCTCGGAAAGGAAAGAAAAGATATTTATCTAGGCCGTCTACTCTTTGGACTTTTCCTTTTCTGTTCCTTCCTTTGCTCGGCGTCTATCCTTTACCCCCTCTCCTCCCTCTGTACTTTGGTACGAGCCGCTGCAAAGGGGCAGAGGGAGGAAAAAGAAAAGGAAGCGGGCAGATCTTAAAGGAGCCGCAGCTATTTTTTTAAAGCCTCTTTTTCCTTTCTCCAGTTTTAGAATAATGAGCGCAGAAGACTAGGCTCTCTGAAGCTGAGCACAACTGGAGCAGGAGAGACCACAGCTGGAGGCTGCAGCGCCTCCGGGGCGGGTAGAGACGAGGGTCTGCCCATAGGAAGGGCTGCGTGTGCGAGCCCCCTGTGCCCTGCGCACATCTGGGGCGGCATATGCTCCCACCAGCGGCGAACTTTAACATCTGGGACCGGGCAGGGACTGTGGGGTCTTGCGTGCAGTTGGCGCGGCCGATGCGCCGGGCCGGAATGTGACGCCGCGCGGCTGGGCTGAGACAGAGCTGGCACTTCCGGATCCGACCTGGGGCGGTAAGGGCACCGCCGCGATGCCAAGCGAAAATATCTTCCTATTTGTGCCTAACCTAATTGGTGAGTGCTGCCCTCGGCTCCGGGCTGAACGGGAGAGAGAGGGGCCTTGGACAAGTTCCCTGATCCCGCCCTGACTGTCTGCCCCGTCCCATCCTAAGGTTATGCCCGGATTGTCTTCGCCATCATTTCTTTCTACTTCATGCCCTGCTGCCCCCTCACGGCCTCCTCCTTCTATCTGCTCAGCGGACTTCTGGACGCCTTCGATGGACACGCTGCTCGAATCCTTAATCAAGGTGACAGACAACTCTTCCCAGCCAACCTTGAGGCACAACCACCCACTGCCCCCTTTTCCTGCTTCCTCAGGACCTAAGGGTGGATGGGTACTTGGGAATCAGAGAGCTCTGTCATTCCCATCTCTATAAAGCAGAACTAAATGGTCTGGTTTTATAGCAAAGGGATTTAAGCTAGCTGGTGAGAAGAACTCGCAAGACCGGACATGGCAGTGGCAGTGCCGGAGTTCTCTGAATTATTATCCATTCAGTAGGTGTTTACTGGATGTCTACTGTGTGCCAAGCTCAGCAGCCCCGAAACCAGAAGACCTGTTTAGCGGGAGGATGGAGGGAGAAGGAAGCTGGCTTCTGGAGGGTGGAATCTGTTCTCCAGGCCCACCTCCAAGACTTCCCCTAAGACTTCAAGTCTCCTTGTTTTGAGACCTAGACTCTTGGTTCTGGGATTGATGAGTTAGTTCTAAACTAGCTTTCTCATCCCCCTCTTCCACTCTGTCTTCGCACTCCCATGCCTCCTCATTTGATGTCATGATGGCCCTTGCCCACTGACCTCACACCCCACGGAGAGCAGCCTGTTTTCTTCCCCAGGCAGAGGGTGGTGGACATTTTCTGTCTTTCAGACTTTGCATTGGAGTGATACACCAAATATTGCCCCTGTTGTAGATGCCCTGCTCCCCGACAGCCCCTTCCCGACTAATAGCCCCATTTTTCAGGGACCCGGTTTGGGGCCATGCTGGACATGCTGACGGACCGCTGCTCCACCATGTGTCTGCTGGTCAACCTGGCGCTGCTGTACCCTCGTGCCACCCTGCTCTTCCAGCTCAGCATGAGCTTGGATGTGGCCAGCCACTGGCTGCACCTCCACAGGTCTGTGACTCTGGGGGCGTTGACCTGCTGAAGAAGACACTACAGTAGGGAGGGGTGAGACAATATGGGAGGGTGTCTGGAATGGTTTCAGACTTCCTGAGAGGTCTCCTTTTTAGCTTGCTTTGTTGAAGGACCATGGGCAAGCCCTCTCTGAGTCAGCTTCAGTCCTGTTTAGTCAAATTAAGCAATCCCTAAAACTCTTCTGACCGGATATTTGAGGATTCTAAATAGATAACTGCTTTTGAGAAAGGGGCATGGGGGCTTTTGAATGTGGCATTTGAATTTTGACTCTGTCCCCACCTCGGTGATTGTGTGGCTTTGGGCAAGACAGTGGTCCTCAGCCGGGCTCCAGTTCCTCCTCTGTACAACAGAGGCAGTCCCAGTACCTTTCTTGTGGAGGTTGCTATGAGGATTAGGTGGGTGTCGGTGGTGATGAATGCTCATGGACTCCCCTACTTTCTCCTCAAGCTCTGTGGTCCGAGGCAGTGAAAGTCACAAGATGATCGACCTGTCTGGAAATCCAGTGCTTCGCATCTACTATACCTCCAGAGTGAGCATGTCCTACCCCTCCCTTATTTACTCAGCTAGTGCCAAATCCTGGTCCCAGATTAGGAGAGGGTACAAACACAAAGGAGGAAGAACCAACCCAGGGGAGGAGAGGCCTGTAAGCTGAGGTATGAAGGAGGGTAGGATTAGTGGTAGGGCCTGTGTGAACTGCTCCAGGCAGCAAGTGGTTTTTAAAGAGAGAAGTAATATGCTGAGATTGCTTTTTACCCCCCGCCTCCAATTGCACCCTTATTTCCCCAGTACAGTTCCAGCTCCCCATCCTCAGAGGGTTTTGGCCCCCTGCCCCTGTGTGTCTGTGTTGGGGTAGGGGCTGCACGCTGCCCCACCCTCTTGTTTAAGGAGCCTTTTTGCTATTTGTGCAGCCTGCTCTGTTCACCTTGTGTGCCGGAAATGAGCTCTTCTACTGCTTCCTCTACCTGTTCCATTTCTCCGAGGGACCTTTAGGTAGGAGATGAGGGGCTGGGCTAGAGGGTGGGAGAGGTTCTGGCCTGCCCAGGGAGATGAAGGCCAAAGACTCGTGGGCCCCTCCCTCACCTGCATCCCCTTTTCTCAGTGTTGCCCTTACTCCCTTCCCGCAGTTGGCTCTGTGGGTCTTTTCCGAATGGGACTGTGGATCACCGCCCCTGTCGCCTTGCTCAAGTCCCTCATCAGTGTCATCCACCTGGTCACAGCTGCCCGCAACATGGCTGCTCTGGATGCAGCGGACCGTGCCAAGAAGAAGTGACCCTGGAACTTCCAGCCTCTGGCTACCCACCTGCCCTGGGAGTCTCACTGTGCCACATGGCGCCCCTCTCCCTCCTAGGAGGTACAGGCTCGTGTCTTCCTAACATGTTGTCCAACCCGGCGGGAAGGGGTTCAGCGTCTTTAGTGATGTCATGTTCTCCGTAATCCTGAAGGCCAGTTCTACTCCTGGACTCCAAATCAGGAAGGATGCTCAGGAGCTCCCACCCACATGGGCAGTGCTTCTGGGGGCACCGAGAGGCTGACCTGAGGACTGGGCATTTTCATGCCTGCCAGCCTAGCCTTGGGGTCTGGCTTGGTCTGACACTTTAGGACACTTGTGTGAGGGAGATGGGGTAAGGGCCAGGTTTCCCAAAAGGCAGGGAATCAGACCTCTGCCCCTGGCCAGAGAAAGCTGGGGGGTACTGCGGCTGGGAGACAAGGAGCCATCTGGATTCTTCTCCAGTGCATTGTCCTCTGTTTAATCTATCCTGGCTCCGAAAGCCTGAATAATAAAAGGAGGGACTTCACTGTCCTGGACTTGTTTTCCTTCGAAATAGTCTTGGACTGGGGCCTGGGTGGAGGGGAGCTTGGGGAAGAAGGAAGATCCATCTGGCTGCTTTTCCCTCAGTTGCTTACTGGCGGGCTCCTTTTCATCATTCCACAGAGACCTCGGAGAGAGGCCCTCCCTGCCACCCAAGGCATGCCATGTCCTCTTGCTCACCTGCTTTATTTCCTTTATGATACTGTCACTAGCTGTCAACATCTATTCGTATGCCTGATACTCTGCGTCCCTACTAGAATGTAAACTCCATGAAGGCACTGACTTTTTTTGTTCCTTCTCTGTCCCTACAATGAAGATTAACCTTAACCTGGCATATCATAGCTGCTTAATAAATATTCACAGGTCGGTCAGTTGGTTTCTCAAGAGTGCAGTCCTTACACTACCTGTGGGAGATTTTTTAAAAATTCAGCTTCCAGGGCCTGCACCAGAGTCGGAATCTCTAGGGATGGGCCCAAAAGCCTACCATGTTAATAAACTCCAGGTGATCGATTCTTCCTCCCGAGAAGGTTGAAAATCACTGTTCCTTAAACATTTTGGGGCGCACCTACCAGATGGTAGACATTGTCCTGGACACTTGTCCCTAACAGCTACCCCTACCATCTGAGCTTTCACTGCTGTCTGGCACTGGCTTTCTTTTTAAGACTATACCATATGCCAGATCCTGTGCTGGGGGCTGTTGCAGATGTTACTCATTTTATTCGTATAATAGCGTAAGCAAGAGGCCCGCATGTCCAGGAGAGCTGAAACTCAGCAGCAGTGTGTTGAGCCTCAGATGCTGTGCTAGCCCTGGATCTGTGGGAACAGGCCACTGCTTGGGGCTGGCCCTTGGCCCTCCTGGAGGTCACATGCAGGAAGGGGGAGATGATAATGCAGTTAGGGAGGTGTTTGCTCGGGGACCTCCCTAACTGCATTATCTCCCCCTGCTGGCCTGTGAGTAGCAAATGCCGTAGCAATTAAGCGCTGGTGGTAAAGGGCGTGGGTGTCCTTGGAAGCTGGTGGGGAGGGATGGGGCTGGGAGAGTTAGTGCAGAGGAAAGGGCTGATTTTCAGCTGAGGGAACAGGGAGGCCAGAGAGCAAGTTTAGGAAATGGAACTCGAGATGATGTTGGTGGAACACGTGCTGGGGCTTGGGGGGAATGGAGAACTGGTGGGAGATTGAGGGAAGCTGTCAGGCGGCCTGGGGAGCCCAGTAGGCCATTTGGCCTATCCTGAGGGCCACATGGAGCCACTGAAGGAAGCTTTCCAAATAAGAGGCAAAACATTCACAGGGTAAAAAAAGGTAAACTGCACACACTTCAGAAGGATGATGAAGTCAACTGCCTCCTTAAGCTCTCACTTCCCAGAGGCTGCCGCTGCTACTCATTACTTATGCGTCTCTGTCTGAATTTTTCACACTTACACGTATATCTTCCCATAGTTTAAAATTTTTTTGTGCTGTTCTGCTAACAAGCTGCCGCTGTTCCAAGTGTTTTTTGCTTGTATTATCCCATTTTACCTGACACCTATGCTGTACTGTGTACTAAACGATACGGCAAGCCTTTGCCCATTTTCTAACGAGGAAAGGGGTCCTGAGAGGGAGGAGGCCAACCTGGCTGGCTTGGCTCCAAATCCTGCACCCTTAACAGTGACCATACACAGCAGTCCAGGTAAGTGGTCTTCTTAATGGCAGCATAGAATTCCGTTATTGATTTGTTTAACCAGGTTCTGCCATCGTGAGCAACGCTGCCATAAACCGCCTGGACTCTCTTGGGGAACGCTTGTAGGATGAATGCCCAGTGTTAGAACGGTGGCAGGGACACATTCATACTTGAGGATGATAGTGATTCACAAAGCTGAGGTGCCCCCTACCTGGCCTGCTCGCAGTCAAGGCATGAGGGGACCTTCATCCGTCCTGAGTCAACTCCTCCAACCAAATGAGTCCTTGGAGCACTCAAGCCCTGTGTCCCTAATGCCTCCTGGCTCTTGGACCCTAACCGTTTACAGTGATGTCAGGCATCTCTGTTAACCCAGCTTCCTGATCTGAAAAAGTAGAGGGAGAGCTGGGCAGGAGTGTGAGCGTCTTCCGCCCAAGCAGAGTGTGCGCCTGAAGCCTAAGGGACCAGCACCGAAGACAGCTTGGGGCCTTTGGTCCCAGGTCCAGTGGCCGCACTGAGCCCAGGAGGAGCCTGCAGAGGACTAGCCTGTGTTTACAGCCTAGGATCAGAAGAACCTGGGACTTCCTGGAGGGAGGGGTAGGGTGATTCTAGGCTGAGTTGGAGTCACTGTATTTGATCAGGGGAATGTAGTGGAGTCACATTATATGTTGCTCTGGTCTGAATGTTTCTGTGCCTGTAAAATTCATACGTTGAAACGTAATACCCCATGTGATAGTGTTTGGAGGTGGGGCCTTTTGGAGGTGACTAGGTCATAAGCCCTCATGAACGGGATTAAGGCCCTTTATAAAAGAGACCTGAGAGCCCTCTCACCCTGTGGGGACAGCGCAAGAAGGTACTGGCTATGAAAAGGAAGGTGGACCCCACCAGAACTTGACCATGCTGGTGCCTTGATCTTAGACTTCCAGCCTCCATAACTGGGAGAAATACATTTCTATTGTTTATAAGACGCCCAGGCAGTCTGTGGCATTTTGTTACAGTAGCCCAGATGGGTTAAGATATACGCGCTAATAACTTTCTGGACTTCAACTGTATGCTCTCAGACTGAATAATCACCATGCAAAACACCCCACTGGCTCACTCCACTCAGTGGGCTCTGCCTCAAAGGGGTCACAGCAGGGGCCTCAGGAATCTGCTGTCTCCCCCTGGCTCTCATACCGTGATTAAAGGCACCCTAACTGCTGTAAAAACCTTCAAGATGTACAGTGGCTCAAGCGTGATAGAAGTTTATTTTTAACTTATGGTTAGCCCTAATCGGGCGCCCCTGACTGTGAAGTAGCTCTCCTGACCTGGAGATTTGGGGACCAAAGCTCCTCCTACCTTATGGCTCCCCCATTTTCAGCATGGCTTCTAAGAGCATTCAGCTTGCTTGTATTGTGCAGGCAGGGGAGGTGTGCCAGGAGGACTGCACAAGGCTGGTTTGTGTGGGAAGGCAGAGAATGGGCACATGCTATTTCCACTCACATTCCATGAGCTACAACTCAGTCATGTGGCTACATCTGTGTGCAAGGGAGGTTGGGAAATAGAGATGAGGTGTGGGCCTAGGAAGAAGAGAAAACAGATTTGGTAAACAACATCTTTCCATTCTGCAAGTGATTTTTCTTTTTTTTTTTAGATTTCATTTATTTATTTTTAGAGAGAGGGGAAGGGAGGGAGAAAGAGAGGGAGGGAAACATCCATTGGTTGCCTCACACACACCCTCAACTTGGGACCTGGCCAGCAACCCAGGCATGTGCCCTGACTGGGAATTGAACCAGCAATTATTCAGTTCACAGGCTGGCACTCAATCCACTGAACCACACCAGCCAGGGCTGATTTTTCTCTGTAAAGAGAGACTTTTTTTTTTTACAAGCAGTCTTAAACAAATTCATTACTTTATTTGGTATTCAACCAAGAAAAGCCGTTTGCTCCAGTGCTGGAGAAAAACAGGTTCTGTTGAAGTTCATCAGTGATCACACCGTCCTATATTCTATGGGCAACTTAAGGGACCTTCAAGAATAAATCTGGTACCAGGGAACTGACTTAGAATCTGGCTCCAGTGCGAGCTGTAACGCCACTGTATTTCCATCAAAGCCATACAATCACCATACAATTGTGTTGAGCCCATCTTCATGCACAGAGTTTAAAGAGCTGCTTCCTCTCTTACCTTATAGTATCTCACAACTTTGTGAAGTGCATGTAGTAATCAGGATAAACTAGGGTATGCTGTGGTAACAACCCCACCCCCCCAATCTCAGTTATGTAATACAGCAAATATTTATTTCTTGCTCCTGGCTGCATGTTTATTGTGGGTGAGCTGCGTCTCTGCTTCACGTCATTTTTCCCTCTGGGAACTAGGCTGATAGCCTAGTAGATGGAATATTCCTGGCCGCCACAGAAAGGGGAAAAAAAGAAGATAGTGATATCACTTCCCCTGGAATTTCATTGGCCAGAGCAAGTCATATAGCCAACCCTGATAACCATTAGAGATTCATTCATGTGGAGACATCAACCCATCAATGGAAATGAGCCCAGACCCCAGGGGTGAGATCTGAGACGGAGAAATGGATTTCCAAGTCAATGGCGTAGAGATGGTCTAAAGCCTTGAGACTGGCCAAGAATATAGCTGAGTCAGGAAACAGTGCCCGGAGTGCCTCACAATTTAGGCTGAGCAGAGGGAGTGGAGCTGGCCAAGGAAACTGAGGAGCAGCCAGTGAGGTGGAAAGACGAGTGGGGTAGGCTGTGTCACGGGAACCCCGTGTGGAAGAGGGGTGCACACTGTGCTGCACGATGGGAGAGGCTGAACAAGGAGAACCTAACCATTGGGTCTAGTGACAGGGACATCGTTGGTGATGCTGATTTGAGCAGTTTCCATGAAGCACGGGGTAGAGACAAAAGCTAAAAGGAGTGGCTTGAGGAGATAATGAGAAGTGAGGAATGGAAACTGAGAAATCTGGCTGCGAAGGAAAAATAAAGGAGACGCAGCAGTGGAGGGAATGCAGGACTAAGGGAGAGCTTACTTGTTGGTTCCGTATGGGAAAGAGTGGCACGTATTTATGTGCCGATGACAATGGTCCAGGAGAGGAGGAATTAACTGGTGGCGCAGGAGAGAAAGCAAGGGATGCAGAAGTGGACTCAGGACTCAAGGTAGGTGGGACCTACGGCCCAGGGGAGGAACTGGGCTCCTTGGGAAGAGGAGGGAGGACAGAGAGTCCGGATACTGGTATGCAGTTTGCTAGATTGCTGTGGGGGGACAGGCCTTCCTGTCCAAGTTACTATTTCCTCAAAGAAGGGAGAGAAAGTGGGCAGGGATGTGGAAGGTTGAGGGGAGGGGAGGTGTGAAGAGTTGTTCTGAAGGAGATCTAGCGCAAGCTAGAGAAGTGTACTTTCTTTGAAACTTGTTGCCCTGAGTTTAAAATGAGATCATTCACTTTTCATGAAGACGGCACCCCAAGTGGAGAAGGAAGCCCCTGCCCCTCCCAAAGCCAAAGCCAAAGCCAAAGTAAAGGCTTTGAGGGCAAAGAAAGCAGCACTGAAAGGCGTCCACAGCCACAAAAGAAAAAGATGACCCACACATCACCCGCCTTTCCGACAGCCGGAGACACCGCGGCTCCGAAGGCAGTCTAAGTATCCTCGGAAGAGCAGCCCCAGGAGAAACAAGCTTGACCTCTGTGCCACATCACCTAGTTCCCCCCAACCACCAAGTCAGCCGCAAAGACAAGAGAAAATAATGATACACTTGTGCTCATTGTGGAGGTCAAGGCCAAGAAGCACCAGATCCCACAGGCTGCGAAGAAACTCCATGACATTGACATGGCCAAGGTCAACACCCTGATCTTGAGGCCTGATGGAGGGAAGAAGGCATATGTCCGACTGGCTCCAGACTGTGATGCTTTGGAAGTTGCCAACAAAATTGGCATCATCTAGTCTGAGTCCAGCTGGCTAATTCTAAATATGAGAATTTTACACTGTAAACATTAAAATGAGATAGTCAGCATGTGGGATGTTCCTCCTCCAGCAACACACAGCTGGTCGGGGCAGGATGAGGCTTTTCCAACCAAGCATCACGTGGGAGGGGAAAGGTGAGGGAGTAAATCACACGGACAGGGTCAAGGCCACTGAAGCCTTGAACTGGAGGACTGGTTTTTGGTAGGTGAGGGGGAAGCAGCAGGAGTTGAAGTCTCAGGGGTGGAAATGGCTGGAAATGGGAGCTGGTGGCTGAGATGGGAAGGAATATCCCCACCATGACCTCACCTGCTATCACCTACCCCCAGAGGCCCTTGGCAAGAAACAGTGCTCACATAACACTTAACATGTGCCAGGTATCAGGCGAAGGGCTTTAAATTAATTACCTCTCTTAAAGGAAGATGGAGGAAAGTTTGGAGGAAGCAGAGGTGAGGGGCCTGACTCACTTGGCTGTTCCAGAACACTGAGCCAGCATCACCAAGTGCTGTGGGCCAAACAGACAGCCCCTGGCCCCAGCAAGCTCAGACTTGAGTGGAGCCACTAGCCACAGAAATGCAGCTCAACCTGCAAAGGGACAAGGCGCATGGGCTCAGATCCCACTTGTCGGGGGCGGGGTGGGGGGCGGGAATAAAGAGCCTCAAAAAAGCTGCAATCCTGCTCGGTAGGGAAATTGCTGGCCAATTTCATAGACAGGAAGAGACCAGAGAGGCTGAGTTGCCCGCTCTTAGCCACACAGCTAGTAAACCCAAGCTTCTTTCTCCACCCTGGATCTTTTTGCTTCCTCAGCAGGGACCAGGCAAGCCTGTCAGCTACGGTTGTACCTGGGCCACAGGAATGGTTCACGTTGCAGCCTCCACTTGTGTGCCCAGACTGGTGAAACCTGGACTCTTCCACCAAATAAGGGCTCCTCACTAGTCATGGGAGAGGGTGCGGAGGGGACACCCCCCACCCCACCCCGGCCTTAGTGCTCGCGGAGAACCCATACTAGAAGCCCAGGAAGGCACTCCAGTTTCTACCGCCCCTGGGCAGGATCCT
This sequence comes from Mormoops blainvillei, assembly GCA_004026545.1. Classification (NCBI taxonomy): domain Eukaryota; kingdom Metazoa; phylum Chordata; class Mammalia; order Chiroptera; family Mormoopidae; genus Mormoops; species Mormoops blainvillei. Next base: position 35,352 of record PVJD01003513.1, on the reverse strand, counting down.
CCTTTCCCATCTGACCCTCCCATTTGAGAGGAATGATGGCACAGGTGCATTGTGCACAGGCCTGCCAGGTGTGGCCAGCAGGTGGCGCCAAAGGGAGTCTTCCAAGTGCTGAGGGTGGAATGGATGCACCTGCAGCCAGTGTAAGCCTCCAGAAGTCCCTTGACCAAGCTGAGGTCCTGGGGGAAGTGGCAGTGAGAAGAGATGTTGCTAGGGCAGGAACCGTCCTAGAGGGCCTGGTCAGGAAGGGCCCATCCTCTCGCCAGTGGCATCATGTGCCCCACCTGGAGTCTAAGGAAAGCTGACTGCCCAAAGGACAGTCTGGCTGATGAGTAAGACTTTGGGACCATAGCTATCAGGGTGACTTTAGGTTAGTCTCCCTGCCTTAGTTTTCTCCCACATTACATATGGGGGTAGTCCCTAGTAACTATCTCAAGATTTCAGGGGTATTCTCTAACCCTCCGCCTGGCCCTGCACTAAGCTCCCCTGTGACACAGACCTGAGACAACGGAAGAGGGTTTAAATGCCCAGAAACGTAAGTTTTTATTTGTTAACAGAGTATTGAGCTAAGGCACGATAGAGCTGCCCCCAAGAACTCAAGGGACAGGAGAAGTCTGGAGGAGCAGGCGCTGTTCGGGGCCAGGCCCCCCGGCCACCTTCGTGGCTGGGGCCTGGGCCTCAGCGCCTAGCCCCAGGAGACCCAAGGCTGTGTTGAAGAGGTTGACAGGAGTGGAGCCGTCAGTGATGAGCGTTGATTTCAGGCCCAGGCTCTGCAGCAGCTTAACCTGGAGGAGGCAAGAGGAGAAGAGAGTCTGACCCTGGCCCCTTATCCTATCCCCTTGGCCGCCTCTCTAGGGTGGGCTGTCATTCTCTCTGATCTGACACTGCAGCTGCCACCCAAGCCATCCTCACAGGATTAGTCAGTGACCAGTGATCAGCGAGCGTAAGGGGAGACTGACGGTTTCATCCTCCGGGTCCTGGAAGGCCTGAAAATATGGCCCCCTCCCCGCAGCTCCTCCGGGGGCTCGCCAGCCCACCCTTTGCTTGCCCGCTCTTTCTGTTCTTTAAATGCACCAAGTTTCATTCTCTGTGTGTCTTTGCGCTTGGGCCCTCTGCTGGGAGGCTCTGTCAACTCTACACAGTGCTCCAGTATCACCTCTTCAGAGCGACCCTCCTTAGACCAGCTAATTTGAAATGTCACCTCCCCTTTCACCATGTGACCCCGCTTGACCTTCTTCAAAGCACCAGTCACAGTGATGTGCCATCTGTTTCTTTGTCCGCCCAGAAGTTCCAGTGCACCGCTGAGTCTGGTACCGTGCCCAGTATGACACCATATGCTCGAATGATGCGGGTCAGGACATGGGATACGGGGGTAGTTTCATCACCGCCTCCCCTCACCTCTCTGCCCACAACGTCTCTCTAGATGTTGTTGTTGCCTCCCCAGCTCTGCCTTCTTGGTTCCAAGTATGGTCCCAACACACACACAATCCCCTTGAACTCTCCCACTCTCACCTGCATCTCTGGCCCAGCCACAGCAAGGTCCCTGATGGTGCTGGGGCCCAGGGCCTCTGTCATCTGCTTGAACTTCTTCACCTCCACCTCGGCCAGCTGCTGGGCCTTGCTCACCTCCAGCTCCAGCTGGGCCCGGGCGTAGATCAGCTCTAGTTCTCGTACTTTCTGTACCCGCTGGAGCTCAGCCTCCTGAAAGGGGAGAGCCCAGCATTCTTTCCGTTATTTGGCCCCTGGGGACAGTCCAGCAAGTCACCTAACCAGCAAGGCTGAGGGAACTGAGGCGAAAGGGGTGGAATTATGAACTTATAGTCAGTTAGGTGTGAATCCTGGTTATGCCAACTTTTAGATAGTGAGACCCCTTGAATCCTCAGTGCCCTCATCTGTAAAATGCAATAGTACCTACTTCATGGGATTTCACGCATTAAATAAGATCACACATGTAAAACATACACAATACCCGGCACAAAACTATCCAATAGTTGAGTACCTATTACTTGTAAGACGGGTGTAATAATCACCTTTGTCTTCCAGGGAGGTATTAAGTGACTTAATAGAGCAAAGGACTTTATAAACCACAAGATATTTGAATGGAGCTGTACGTCAGGGTACGTGGCATCATACTCAGCTTGAGGGACTGCAGAGATTGGGCCTTTTCCAGACCCAAGGTCACACCCTTCCAGGAGCATCTCCGCACTCACCGTCTCAATGGCCAAGGCCTCTGCCTTCAGCTTGGCCTGCAACACAGAGCCCTGTCCCTCGATGCGTGCCGCCTCCGCACGGGACTCGGCCTCCGCCTTGGCAGTCCCAGTGCTCTCCACGGCAGTGCTGGAGACAACCCCACAGTCAGGCCGGACCCCGGAGAAAGCCCCGCCCTGCTCTCCTCCAGCCTCGACTTTGGCTAGCAGCTCCCACAAACACACCCTGAGCTCCCTGCACCAGTGCCTTTGCTAAGAGCTTCAGCAGGCCATCTTTCCCTTCAATTCTTCTTCTTTTTTAAATTTTATTTTATTCCTTTAGCTCTTGACCCACCTCAGAGCCTCCAGCTCCAAGAGTTCCCTGCGAGCTTTCTCGGCTTCTGACTGGTCCAAGATTTTCTGCCGCTCAAGCCGGCCACGGGCTTCTTGTTCTAGTCTCTGGGCCTCATGCCTGGGTGGGAGAAGGGACAGGGAAGATGCTGGTGTGAGGCCAGAGCTGGAACAGGAGCTCCAAGAGCGGGGATCACCAATCTACTGGGTGCCCAGGACAGACTCTGGCCCATGGGAGGTGCTCAACATGAAACAGAAGAAGGGTGTGTGCACTGCAGGCCTGGCATGGTTCCAGGCTCAGGGGAATTGTGACCACGGCCCCTGCTTTCACACAACTTACCTTCCAGGGGGGAAAGAAACAAATAGATGGGGATGACTTCAGACAATAACAAATTCCCTGAAAATGAGTGATGCAATAATGACTTGGCAAAGAGGGTGCTGCTTCAGTTAGAGTAGAAAGCGAAGGGCTCTTCAAGGAGGAGCCCGCCCTGAAGCTCCCAAGGGGAGAACCCTGGGCACAGGAAGCAGTCCATGCAGAAGGCCTTAAGCCCAAGTGTGCATTTGAGGAGCAGAAAGAAGCTGGTGGGCCTGCAGCCTGGGGAGAAGGTTGGAAGGTGAGGTGGGAGAGGCAGGGCTGGACTCTGGAGTGCCTGGAAGATGGCAGAAATGAGTTTGGGTTCTAGCACAAGCAAGGTGAGAAGCCACGGGAGCAGGGTGACATCTAGTCACATTTTAAGTGGGCCAAGCTCTCTTCGGGTAAGGATAACAGCAGGCTGATCATCAGGGGGTGCCGTGTTATGCAGGGCCCACCAGAGGGTTGGAGATGGAGACCTCAGAGAGGCCTGGTCCACAGTGGGCGCTGCGGGCAGCTGCCCTCACTCACTTGGCGGCTGCCTCTTGGGAGTTGGTGGTGATCTCGATGGCCAGCTGGACGCTGCGCTGCAGGGCATCCCGGGTCCTCTGGTCCACAGGTTCCACTGACTGCACATCGACGCTGCTGACCACCAGTCCATTTTGGGGGAAGACAGCCTGGTCCCGGGGCTGGGGCAGGGCCTTACCCTCAGGCCCCTTGGCTTCCGGAGTCTCAAAGCCAAAGACAGCAGTGCGAATGATGCGGGCCGAGTTCTTATGGAAGTCATCGAAGGTGACAGAGGCCACGGCCCCCCGCACCCGGGATGCTATGGCCTTGCAGGCATCACCCACGAAGTCAGGCACAGAGAAGAGCTTAGCTGTCTCCTGGGGGTCCTTCCGGTCACGCAGTTCAAAGTGCCTATGAGCAAAGAGGCCGGAACAGGGAAGCATTTTCCTCCAGGAAACGACAATTCTCCCATCTTTGAATGGGGCTCTTACACCCACCCTCCGTGGCTGGGCAGGGCCTTTCAGGATAGAGAAGGCTGATCAGTGCCCACCATGTGCCAGACGACACCCTAAGAACCTTCTACATGTTCCCGTCTCATTCTCTTAGTCACTCTGTGAGGTGAGGAGGAGCATTATTCCCTTCCACAGATGAGAAAATAGAGGTCCAGAGAGGTTAAGTGACAGACCCAGACTCAGTTGAACCCAGGGCCTATGCTCTTAGCTGCCACGCTCTAGCACCCCAAAGATAGCAGCGCCTCATCTGCCTCTGTCACGGTCCTGGTCTCTCAGCCGAGAGGTAAAGCACGCCTCCTTGGGAGGGCTGAGCATCGCCTGTGGGCATGACTTTTGTTCTCTATCTCGAGTTGCCGCCATTCAAGCTCTAACCACACATAGGCATGGTTCTCATGCTCACTGCATCCTTTCGTTGGCCTGTGATGGTCATGTGTCATCCTCATTTTACAGATGGGGAAACTGAGGAAAGGGCCAAATCACTGGCTCAGATCCACAGCTAGCAAATGGCAGGGCTGGGATGCAGACGTAGGCAGTCGGCCCCAGAGCATGTGCTCTCAACCCCCTGCCTGCACTGCCCACTCCCGCCCACTCCCGCCAGTAGCGTCTGGTGGATCTTTTTATAGCCTTGCAGTTATGTGTTTTCTGAACACATGCTGAGAGTTAAGCTGGGGAGTGTCCTCCTATCATGTCCCCAAAATCCTGCTCCCAGGAGATAAACCCACGTCTTCCCTGTCATTCCCCTGGGGCATCAGATGAGATTTTCGGGAACCCCTGCATAGTCCTCTTGACCACAGCACAGTCAGGCGTACTGCCCTCGTCCTCAGCCCAGCACATAAAGAAGGCATCTCTTGCTCTCACGGTTCCCCTGGGGCTGCTCTAGCAGAAGTCCTCGCTGCTCCTCCCCACCCCTTACCAGTTGTATGCGAGCTGTAGCTGCAGCCTGGCGTGGTCTGCGGTTTCGATGGTGATGACATCTGTGAAGAAGTCAGGCCCGAGCAGCAGGCACAGTGCACGGCGGGCATGGGGACGCTTGGGCCGCCCAGCCGAAAGGGACAACACCGTGAACTGCTCCTCAGGACCCAGCGACACCAGCTCGGGCCCAAATACCACACTGCAGAGGGAGCGGAGAGTCAGACACTGGAGAGCCTCTCCTGCCACCCTCCCCCTGCCCTCCCTCGTCCCCCGACCCCCTCGTCCAGCCCCTCACCGAGCTCTCTTCTCCCTGTAGTCATACACCTGCACGGCGGCATTGTGAGGGACGCGGTAGCTGACCACTCGGGTCTTGTTCCGGGCAAAAGAGGGCTGAATGGTCTTAGCCGTCGCCTTCTCACCCCTGTCCGCCAATGGGTCCTGCCCCTTGTTCAGCAGCTCCTCTACCCCAGGAGGTAGTTCCTTCTCCCACAGGACCTCGTCCTGGGTCAGCATGTACGTGCTTCCAATCACAGCACGCACCTCAAGAGAGGAGGACAAGGACGGATGTCACCAGGAAAGGTAAAAGGGAGAAAGACCCACCCAGCAGTCCTGAAGCAGAGCTGGTCCAGGGAGCAGTGCAGCATCGTGGTTAAACAGCCTCTGGGGTGAGGTTGCAGCCACGCTGACCACTGCTGGCTCTGCCGTCGTGGGCAAGCTGCTCCACCTCTGTGCTCCAGGCCCTCGCCTGTTAAATGGACCTGACAGTGGCCATTTCACAGGGATGGGGAATGAATGACATCTCGCATGTCTAATGCCGAGAACTTGGCATATAGTAAGTGCTTGATACTATTTCTTCCGGAATTTTCTTTCATGGGGCAGCTTGGACAGTGTCCCAGGGACAGATGCAATCCTAGGAAATAGGTAGTTCGCACTAACGCGGCCTGGATTCTGAGCTCTACTCCTAGGCTGGACTCTCAGAGAAAGAGTTCAGAGATGTGGTCCTAGGTCAAAGCAAGGTCAAGGTTTCAGGGAAGGGGGCAAAGAGGAAGGATTCCACTAGGACAAGGGCATAAGGGAGGAGGTGGGTTCCTACTGCTCCTATCCCACACCCCAGTCAGACCTTCGTACCAGGGGCCAGACCTGCAGTGGGAACAGAGTCCCATCCTGAGATCTGGTTCACCTTTGCCCTTGGGCATTTCTAAGATTTGAAGTTAGAAATTTAAGACAAAGGAAAGGCAAATACTCCACAGAATCCCCACATACCTACTAGCCAGCAGCTCAGCTGCTGCTATCAATGTTGCTGAAGTCCCCTCGCTGCCTCCACCATGTACCTCTCCCCATCAGCATTACCCACTTGCCCAGAGCAAGCTACCACCAGGGCCACACAGCAGTGACAGTACCCAACCCTCAGTTGTCACCTTTCCAGTCTTGACATCCTGCACATAGATGCCCTCGTTCTCGTCCAGGGGGATGGCCTGACGCTCTTCCACCACCTCCACCTTGGCAGATGGCACGTACTCCAGGGGTCCACGGATGAGCCAGTGGTCACCAGCCTTGCGTGAGACCTTCTCCTCATCTTCCCCCTCCTCCAGGGGCTGCAGGGCCCTCAGCAGCAGCCCCTGCTGCTCCGACAGCACGTACACATCCTCGATACCTCGTTCCAGCCTCTCTCCTGGCTGGAGGAAAAAAGACTTTTCTCCCTAGTGGGGAGACACGCAGTTAGGAGCAGCTGCCACCTAGGGTAACAGGTGCCTCAGATGGAACCTCTCCCAGCCCCATGGGGTCGTGGACTCCTTTTGAGGACAGGAGCCCAAAAGACACTTCCCATCCCCATGTTATAAAACAGTGAAGTATTATCTGGACCGTGAGGCTCTCTACAAATGCCTACAGATTTTATCTGGTAAAACTTGTCCTTAAAAGATACTATGAATTGTCAGGACCTGAATCCTCTCAAGATCAGCTGTTAAGAATCAACATATTGTTACTCTTAATTTCTCCTGTGTTTTGTTTTGGGATGGTGTAGTCTGGGCATTGGCAGACTCTGGTCTTTGGACCAAATCTGGCCTGCTGCCTTCTAAACACCTATACAGGGGTAGCCAAAGTAGGTTTACAGTTGTAAGTATGAGACACACGGAATGTGTTGCATTATTATTTGCTAATTATTATTATCCTACTTTATTATTACCCCATATATATTTAGATATAATCCACATGCCATGAAATTTACCCATTTAAAGTATATAATTCACAGTTTCCGGCCAAGATGGAGGCATAGGTAGATACACTTCGTCTCCTTGCACAACCAAAAGAAGGACAATGACAAATTTAAAAACAAAAAATAACCAGAACTGCCAGAAAACTGAGCTGTATGGAAGTCCAACAACCAAGGAGTTAAAGAAGAAACATTCATCCAGACAGACCCCTCTGCCACATACAGCGCCACAAGGCAGTGACATGGGTTACCCCACCCTGGCGAATACCTAAGGCTCCACCCCTCACAATGTAACAGGTGGGTGGAGACAAAAAAGAAAAGGCCCAAACGGCAGAACAGATTAAAGTTCCAAAAATAGAACTAATCAGTGAAGAGATAACCGACCTAACAGATGCAGAGTTCACAATGCTGGTAATCTGGATGCTCACAGAAATGGTGGAGTATGGTCGCAAAAGGGAGGAAAAAGTGAAGGCTGTGCAAAGTGAAATAAAGAAAAATTTTAAGGGAATGGAAACCAGGGCTCAAATCAATGATTTGGAGCAGAAAGAATAAACATTCAACCAGAACACAATGAAGAAACAAGAATTCAAAAAAATTAGGAAAGGTAGCTTACGAACCTCTGAGACAACTTTAAACATTCCAACATCCAAATCATAGGGGTGCCAGAAGGAGAAGAGGAAGAGCAAGACATTGAAAACTTATTTGAAAAAATAATGAAGGAGAACTTCCCCAATCTGGCAAAGGAAATAGACTTCCAGGAAGTCCAGAAAACTCTGAGTCCTAAAGAAGTTGGACCCAAGGAAGCACGCACCAAGGTACATCATAATCACATTACCCAAGATTAAAGATAAGGAGAGAATCTTAAAAGCAGCAAGAGAAAAGGAGACAGTTACCTACACAGGAGTTCCCATAAGACTATCAGCTGATTTCTCAAAAGAAACCTTACAGGCAAGAAGGGGCTGGAAAGAAGTATTCAAAGTCATGAAAGGCAAGGACCTACATCCAACATTATCATTTAGACTGGAAGGGCAGATAAAGTGCTTCCCAGATAAGTTCAAGTTAAAGGAGTTCATCATCACTAAGTCCTTATTAAATGAAGTGTTAAAGGGACTAATCTAAGAAAAAGAAGATGATCAAAAATAGAACAGTAAAATGACAACAAACTCACAACTATCGACAACTGAACCTAAAAAAACAAAAACAAAAACAAATAGCAAACAACTAGAACAGGAACAGAATCACAGAAATGGAGATCACATGGAGGGTTATCAGCGGGGCAGGGTGGGGGAATGGAGGAAAAGGTACAGGGAATAAGAAGTATAGATGGTAGGAACAAAACAGACGGCAGGGGTGGGGGGTGGTGAAGAATAGTATAGGAAAGGGAGAAGCCAAAGAACTTGTATGTACGACCCATGGACACGAACTAAGTGCGGGGAATGTTGGTGGGCGGGCGGAGGAGGGCAGAGGGGAATAAAGGAGAGAAAAAATTGGACAACTGTAATAGCATAATCAATAAAATATATTTCAAAAAATTAAGTCTATAATTCAGTTGTTTTAGCACATCCATGGAGTTGTCTGAACATGACCACAATCTAATTCCAGAACATGTTCATCACCCTGAAAACAAACACTGTACCGCGTAGCAGTTACTGCCCCTTGACACCCATCCATTTCCTGTCTCTATAAATTTACCTATTCCGGACAGTTCATATAAACAGACTCAATCAATATGGGCTCTTTCATGTCTGGCTTCTTTTGTTTAGCATGATGTTTAAGTTTATCCATGTTGTAGCAAGCTGATCATCAGTTCACGTTTGTTTCTTTCTATAGCTGAATGACACTCCATGCATGGATATATCACAGTTCTTTATACATTTGTCAATTACTTTTTTCTGCTTGTTTATGCAAATCAAATGTTACAGGAACCCAGAGGCACTCGCCCACTGACAAGCTATCTATGCTGCTTTCACAGAACAGCAGCAGAGCTGAGAGGTTCGGCAGAAACCTTACGAATCGCGAAGCCCTAAACATCAACAATTAGGCCCTTTATAGAAAAAAGTTTGCCGACCCCTGTTGATCCCTTATATAGTTCAGAGAGGGGCTGAGGTACGGGCTGGGGAGAAGGGTAAACCAAGAGATTTTCTTTTTTTTAAATGCAGGATGACAATGTTTCCAGGAATATGAGTTTCACAGTCTGCGGCACAGGGCAGGGCCAGGGAGGCACTCCCAGGGGAGGCGGTGTGCGACTTGAGGTCAGGGGCTGCTGGGAAGATCAGTGGGTCGGTGTCTCAGAGGTAGAACCTAGTGTGCCAAGCCACAGAGGGAGCCATGACAAGCTTGGCATTTCCAGAATACGTACCCAGGGTGGGAGAAGAGAAGGGAGAGAGGACTGAGGTTCTCATGCTGTTCAGTGGCATTCGCCCTCTGGGGGAGGTGGAGGCACTTACCTTGACCACAAGCTTTTGCCCCAGCTGGTTCTTGCCATCCAGTCCAACTGGGTCAAGAATCACACAGTAGTTGCGGGGGCCCAAGGTGGTAATAGGCACAACCCCCAGCACTTCCTCATAAACATCTGGCACGTGGGCTTCTGTGTCATGCACTGTCACCAGCCACTCCTCCCCAGTGCGGCGGGTCACTCCCCTCAAGTCTCGGAAGTTCTGCCGAGCCCGGAGGTGCAGGGCTGTCTGCAGAAAAAGACATATTGGGTGTTTGAGTAAATCCACCTCCAACTTCCTCAGGGGACCTGGAAAGCCTATTGGCCACCAAATGCTCCCAGGTCTCAATGCCAGTTTCTACTAACCCAGAAGGACTTTTTAATCCTTCCAGATGACCCAGGATACTCCTCAGGTTACCTGATCTCTGAATGTTCCTTCCAGTGACCCTAGAAACATTGCTTCTTCTCTTTTATATTCCTGTGTCTGCCACCATCCCTGCCACTCTGAGCGTTCTCTACTCTGGGGTCCCTTAACTCATATCTACCAGAGTACAGACCTTTTCTGTAAGGATCACAGCGTCGACCAAATCCAGAACCTCCTCAAACACAGCAGGGAGATACGCACCAACGGAGCGGACCAGCCATTCTTCTCCTGGGTCGAGAGTGAAGCAGTAAGCGTCAAAAGTCGCCCAAGCCTTCTCCCCAGCCACCCCTTCCCGAAGCCTAGACAACAAGGGACCCACAGAACTTTGTACACAAGGAGATGACACTGTGCCCAGGCTCAAGGGCCTGATGAGAGTCCTGGCATTTATTCCTTCCTTTGAGGCTATAGGAAAACTAACCGCTACCCAAGAGAATAAAAAAGCCCTTCTAAGTGCCCGAGATGCTGCTATGCCAATACCTGCTGTGACTTCTCTAGCGCCAAAGACCAACTTGTTTCCTTCCCATAAAATGGGCAGCAGACTGCCTCAATCAGAGCTGCAGGCGTCGCTGAGGTTTTTGAAGAAGCGAGAGTGCCTGGGTGCGGGTCCCAGCCTCGCTCTTCCTGGCCATAAACCCAGGTAAGCAAGCTAATTTCTGTGCCCCCGTTTTATTGTATAGAAAATGGGAACAGTGGTGATTCAAGGTTGTTTGAGTACCAAATAAGTTACTATTTGTAAAACATTTTGAATCACACAGGCACAGAGTAAGCACTGCACTTAAGACATTGTAAATAAAATTGCCAATCGCAGCGAACACCTGCTTTGTTGATCTAAGAAACAGACAAGGCCACTGCCCCCAGCTCGGGATAAAGGGGGGCGGGGGGAGGAGAGGGAAAAGGCCTGTCACTGTGATCGTGAACACTGGGTCAAGGCTGGGGCATCGCCTGCATGAAGGTGGGCAGTGGGGGTGAGCAACTGTGAGCAGCCCCCAACACCTTACAAGAGATTCCAGGTAAGCACTTCCTCCCGGGCTGTAGTCACTTACAAGTGGCTTTCTCCCAACCTTCCTCCTGTTTCCCAACCTTCCTGCAGCTGAGGCAGTCAGAGCCATGGCCTGCCCACCCTCTCCTCAGTGCTCCTTCCCAATCCCACCTGTCACCCTCTCCTTGCCGTCCCGGTCCCGGCATTCTTTGCGGGCCCTCAGCCGCAGAGCCTGGTTCTGCCTGATGATCGTGGCCTGGATGACCTCCACGACCTCCACCTCCTTCCGGGGGATGTATGTGCCTTGGAAGGGAAGGTGGGGCAGAGGTGAAGGTCAGAAGATATCAGGGTTATGATGGGAAGGCAGAAAGCCTCTGACCCCAACTCCAGCCCAATGGAAAGAACTTACCAGGTCCTTCAAATAGCCACTCATCTCCTGCTACAACCTTGTCTCCATTGTCATCCTCAAAATCCAGCAACGCCTTAAGATGGAGCGCAGTGTTGGGCAGAACCACCTGCAGTGGGGTGATGTCCTAACAGGAGAAGAAGGGTGCTCATGGGGCATTCAACATTGTGGCCCCAGGAGTCACACTGATACGTTGGAGGCAGCATCCACAGCATCAGCCTTTACATATGTCCCAAAATAAGACTTGGAATGGAATGTGCAAGACAGGGGTAGTCCCGAAGCCCTCTGCTCTGAGGAACTAAGAGTTGGCAGAGCAAGAGGACACCACTGCTGATGAGCCGAGGACACATATTCCTCTGGAGGAAGTGCTTAGAAGTTGTTTTGAGCTAGAAACTTAGGTTGGAAACTGGGAAGAGGGCTTGATGGGAGATGTGGAAAATATATCTGAGAAGCTGAAAAAAATGAATATCTCATGGCCTAGGGTACACTGGGGCCCTCTGGGAAGTGTAAGGAGGTGGGAATGCATAAACTGCTACAGGAGGTGGGAATGCATAAACTGCTACAACAGGCACATTTAAAGCATGTGACTTTGTTTCAAGGTTGCCTCACGGTCACAGGATAGCCATTGTACGCCAGTCATCACATCCCCTACCACCAGGAAAGGAGACCTGGGAACAAGTAGCCAAACCTTTTAGAGGTCTGTAAAAGTGTTTCTACGAATAAGATTTCACTTGCTCTTTCATCCGAGGGAGGCAGGAAAGTAAGGAAAGAGAGGCTCGCGGAGGTTAAGGAATACGGGCAAGGCCACACGAGAGTAAGGTGCAGAGTCAGGGCTCGAGCCTCAGTCTTCAGGGAAGCCTGCCTGCTGCTTCTTACTTCAACTGGGTGGCCCCGGGTCAGAGAAGGCCGAGTCGCTCTACTGTACCCACTGACCACGCGCTGGGCTGGAGAGGGACAGAGCTGGAGGGTACCCCCGGCAAGCCCTTGCCTGCGTACCTTATGTGTGCACGGCACTCTGCTAGCTGTGGTAGGGGCAGGACATACCCCCATCATCATGGAGTTTTTAAGTGCCAGCAGGTGATAAGACATAGACACAGACCATTCTCTCCAAGCAGACTGTGGACAGTGTCAAGGTAGAGAGGTTGTGGAAGTTCAGATGAAGGAGAAGTTAGGGAAGGCTCTCAGAAAGTGGTGTTTGAACTGGGGTTCAGAGGAAGAGCTGGCTTTTGATAAAGGTACGGGAGAAGGGGGAGAAGGTGAGCATTATGGGAAGAGCACATAGTCCCGTGTGTTTTCCGCCCCCCACCCCCACCTACTCTATCACCACTTCCTATCCTTTCCATTGCAAATCCCATCTAAATTTATCTATCCCTGCCATCAGCATCACCTAAACTGTCAACATCTCTCTCCTGGAGGATGGAAATAGCTTCCTAATTGGTCTCCTGGCTACCACCTTTGTCTCCTTCCGGTTTGTCCCTCAAGCCTTTGTAGGCAAGTTCCCAGCTTGGGTGACTGTGTACCCAGTAGTATCATCCAGTAAGCTCAGGAATAAGGGAGAAGAACAGATTTGGGGGGTGGGGGTGGTCAGGGAAAGTGTTAGTTTGGATGTTCAGTATGAGGTGGCTGTGGGACATCCAGGAGAGGGCTTCCTAAAGGCAGTTAGGGGCCTCCAAGCCAAGATACAGGGTGTGTGTTTTCAATGTAGAGCATGAAAGCATGAGAGGAAACACAGGAGGCTCGGGAGAGAAGCTGGAGGCAGAGAGGACAGAGAGGACAAAGACGGAAAAAAGACATCCACAGCACAAAATGTAAAGACACGTTTTAATAAGAGAGCAGATCAACAACGGATGTTGTTGAGAGTGTCTGTGAGACGTAAAAGGACTGTCCACTGGGCCTGCAGTTTGGATGCCTTGGTGCTGTGTCAAAGGGAATACGGTGGAGGTGGGGAAGGGCCCAGATGCAGGGGCTCGTGACGGAATAGGCCAGGTAACATCAAGTATAAGTTGTCATCAAAGAGTCAGTGGAAAAAGCAAGGCACTAAACAGCTAGAAATTAGATTCACAGGGCTACTCATAAAGTGCATACAAATTTAGCATATCCTAGGACCTACCAATTCTTATTAGTTTCTACTCTTCAAAAAATTAGCATGCACAAGGACACACAGACAAGGATATTTATCACAGCACTGTTTTCCCCCCCGTATAAACTGGAAACATCCTAAATGACACCCAGTAGGGGAATGGCTGAACTTCTATACATCATATAGAATTACAACAATTAAACAAGATACGACTTATGTACCAAGATGCAGGAGTTCATTCAAAAGACACTGACAAAGGATAATGTGACAGCCCTTATGCAAATAGGTTATAATACTCTTTTGGATCCATATTTATGCGAATGCATAGACATATTTAGAGGTATATATGCTGAATGAGTGGTAGTGGGTACCACTGGGGAATGGAGAGCAGATATTGGTGGTGGAAGTCAGGGAGGACTTTACAGCCTTATGAATATATTCCTTAGAATGAAAAATGCACACAAAGAAGCCTTTAAGACCAGAAAAAGATGGAAGAGACAGAGCATGTTAATTGGCCAAGAGAAAGATATTAGTAGTGAAGAAGAAAAAGACAGGGGAGAAAAGCTCTAGATGGGAAACAAGGGTTCAAGAGATAGAAGGATGAGCCTTCCCGGGTCCCCCTGATGGCGGGGAACCTCCTGGAGGCTCCAACAGGTAGGAAGGAGATGGGGGCGGGGCTTAAAGGGAAGAGAACATAGATCCAACTCCTGCCAGATGGCCTCAATTTCTAACTAAGTAGGTGACCCAAGTTGTTCAAGGGTGAGGGGGCAGAAAGTAGGGAGAAAGTGGAGAATAATAAGTATTTAGAAATACAGAGAGAAAAATGGAGGGAAAGCTGGATGGGAAGGAAGAGAACTGATGAGCAGGGCTTGGGTTGAAACGAACCACTGGACCTACCACCTGCTTGCAGTGCTGTGGTGGAGGCGGAAACCCCTCCCGGGCGTGAGTGCAGAAAGGGCAGGGGGCAACACTGGTCCAGGACCTGGTTTTGCCGCAGTTCCAGAGCACAAGTGTTCAAATGATGAGGTTCAGTTGGGGTAGGAAAGCAAGACCAGGAAGAGCAATCTGAGGGATAAAAGATGGGATCCGAAGCCTTGGGGGGCACAGCAACAGAGGAGGGCTAGACAAGGGAGACAGGTGGTGGGAAGGAGGCTGGAGTTTAGCTTCAGAGGCGGGGCAGGTGGGAGAACAACCAAGTCTAGCTTGGACATGGCACTGGGCGGCGCTGAAGCAGAACAGAAGAGGCAGGGTCAGAGTTGAGGTCAGGAAGGCCAAGTTGTTGACAGGGTCATTGCAAGAACAGTAGTGAGGCTCCGAGGAGGACAAGGGGGCAAGGGAAGGGAGGTCCAAGCCCGATGTCACCCTCAGAGAAGACCCCGGGAAAAAAAGTGGTGCAGGCAGAGGCCAGTCCTGAGCTGAGTGGAGAAGAAACCTCTCAGGGGCGTTGGGCTCCGAGGAAGGAGGGCCTGGCCCTCTGGGGTTGGAGCCCATGGCGTTTGAGAGGATGAGCTGCTGTGGGCTGGAATGCAGAGGTTAAAGAGGCAGGGATGCAGAAAGCTTTCTCTCCACCACAGGAACTTTTAAATACTGGTGTCCCACCACCTCAGCTGTTCGCCACCCAGACAGGGATTTAGTTGGTCTGAAGTAGGCCCTGGATATGGGTAAGTTTCAACTTTGGGCAGTTTCAGGCTTACATAAAGATTATTCTAATGCACAGAATGCCCCTGCATTCTTCACTCAGATTCCGCAAGGGTTAACATTCTAATCATTCTTCGTCACTTTCTAGCTCTACACTGGCACTTTTCTGCCAAGTGTTTACATCTAAATGCACAGGAATGTCTCGAGTTTCCTGGGTCATGCCATTATGCTTCCAGGACCAAGAAGCACTGCTTAGTAGACAGACCCAGAGTGAAACAGTATAAAAGGGCAAAGAGGCTGAGACAGAAGGACAGTTATGGAGATAAAGACGGGATGTCCACTTGCTCGGGCCCAGGCCCTGAGGGCAGCAAGGACAAGGACCTGGCTGCAAGTACAGGCCTCCAGTGGCTTCCCCTGGAAACAATCACAGGCATCTGATCCGGGACCTCATCTTGTCCACCATGGCTGTCACTGCCCACCAGTGTCTGGCACTGTTTGAGTGCACAAAAGGCTTACTCTTGGCGCAAGTCATTTAGTGCCAGGCTGGCTGGGAGCTTCCCGCAGGCTCTGGAGCCTGGTTGATTAGGCGGTGAGTTGGGCTCTCAAAAGGAGGGCGAGTAGGTCTGTTGTAGGCACGCGAGGGGAAAGGGCCAGTGGAGAAGCAACGAACCAATTCTACCCCTGGGGAAAACCAGGAAACATCACCGCGCTGCCCTCCCCCGCCGCAAGGTCCCAGTTTATTTTCCCTCCAAAAGGCAGTGTGGGGTCCTAGGACGAGGCGGCAGGACAAGTCAAGTGGGTCAGATACCTTTTCCAGTATCTCCCCTGGGTACAGGGGGAAGGGGTCCTGCGCCAGACGGATCTCCAGGTCAGCGTGGCGGAGCCGTACTTGCCCTGTGACATCAAATAGCACGGAGCCCGTGGCATCCCGGGACACCGGGTTGGCCACTGTGCAGTAGTGGCGTGGGGGGACAGTCACCATGCGCACGGGGGCAAACAGGACCCTGTTGGAGGGTGAGAAGTGGTATGAAGACCCAGGAGACTTCCGACCCCAAAGGAGGTAGCGAGTGGAAGAGAAAGCTCCCTGTGAGCCAAGTGAGGGCCAGTCCGCAGAAGAGAGGGATGATCGTGCTGGCTGGACTAACAGGCCCTCCTCAGCCCCAGCTCCCCCAACAGCCCAGTCTTGACACCAACCTCTCATTGTCCTGCCGGATGTAAGTCTTTGGTCCAACCTCCACACGGGACACATTGCTGTTCTGGTCCAGTACATGGATGTAGTGGTATGGGGGGATGCGGATGATGGACTCTTCAGTTGCCATGGTAACTCCTCTGCTCAGGGCAGCATACAGAGTTATTGACAGGTGGGGAGAAGATACAAAATGAATACAGGGGACCTAGGATGAGGCAGGCATGAGCCTGAAAACTGGCTGGGTTTGGGGGAAAAGGACTATCTCTTCCGACCCAGGTTATTCTACTATTCATTGCCGCTATGCCCACCTCTTCCTTTTTCTTCCCACCCAGGGCAGCACAGTTCATCAAGACATCACCCCTGCCAAGAACTTCCAGACACAGTTAACCACAGAAGCCCAGGTTCTCGACTGACCCTTCCTTTTATTCCCATCAGTTTTACAGCCCAAGCTGCCTGCACTTTCCCAATCTCCAACGCCCATGATGTAGGAGGAACTGGGAGTGAAGGTCAGTTCCTGGGGGTGCTGTGGACTTCTCCAGCACAGTAGGGATCAGCAGGTCCTCCAGAAGGTAGGAAGTCTTTATTTCAGGGGATCCCAAGGACCCAAGCAGAATTAAAATTTTAGCGCATAGCCCAAGAATATTTGCGTAATCTTTGTCTGCCCCTCCCCTGTCCTTTAAGCAGTCCTGGGATCCTTGAAGGAACTGATGCTCCTACAGAATCAGCTGGATTAGATAAAGCACAGATTATTCTAGTTCTTTTCTCCCCCTTCTCTTTGGTTCATTGTCACCCTCAACTCTGCTGTCAAGAGTAGTGGGGAGAGTGAGAAGTGAAAAGGGGTAAACGAGTACGGTATTCCGCCCATCCCACCCTCCCTACTTCTGAATCCTGGGTAGTTCCATCCAGTGCTTGCCCATTCGGGAAGTCATGCCTTCTACCTAAAACCCATCACTGCCTCCAGCATGCCTTGGACTTTGGACAACATGTGCCTTTGAGTCACACAAAGAGAACCAAGTTTACTAAGCAACTCAAAGCCTTGTCTTTTGAGACTTTGCTCAGACATTTGTGAAGCCACCTACTCCACCATTCATTCAGCTTCCAACCTGAGTGAGAAACAGGAGGCAAGGAGGGAGAACTGGCACAGGAAAAACAGGCAAGAGCTATGACATTACAGAATCAAGGGGAAGCCCAAGGGTTTTACTTGATCTACATAATCTGTACAATTTCAATGTTGGGGTCAAGAAATAGGGAGTTTTCACAAACCCTCAATTCCTGCTTTTCTTGGAGAATTAGAAGCTAGACCCTACATTCCCACACAGCAAAACTGGCTACGGCCAAGTAGCAGCTGTGGCCTTCAGATGAGACACAGGTTTTCCTGCTTACCACAGTCCCCACCACTCCCTGATTATTGTGCCTGCTTGGTTCCTGTTTAATTAATTTTAGGTTTTAGTTATTTTTCAGAGAGAGAGGAAGGGATGGAGAAAGAGGGAGAGAAATGTCCGTTAGTTGCCTCTTGCACCCTGGCCTGCAACCCAGGCATGTGCACTGACCAGGAATCGAACCGGCAACCTTTTGGTTCACAGGCCAGTGCTCAGTCCACTGAGCCACACCAGCCAGGGCCTGGCTTCTGTTTAAAATGCTCTAACTCAGCAGCACCCAGCAGGACTTCCTACAATGATGGAAATAGTCTAAATCTGTGCTGTCTCTGGTCCAGCCACATGTGGCTACTGAACACTTGAAATATGGCAAGTGTAACTGAGGAAGTAATTTTTTAAAAAAGATTTTATTTTTAGAGAGAGGGGAAGGGGGGAAGAAGGAGAGGGAGAGAAACATCAATATGTGGTTACTTCTCATGTGCCCCCTACTGGGGACCTGGCCTGCAACCCAGGCATGTGCCCTGACTGGGAATCGAACCAGTGACCCTTTGGTTTGCAGGCTGGCACTCAATCCACTGAGTCACACCAGCTGGGGCTAAATTTTATATTTTAATTAAAATAGCCAAGTGTGTACACCTGAAAGTAGCACAAAATAATGTTGAGTATAAACCATAGTTGAAAAAACAGTAGCCAAGTGTGGCTGGTTGATCCCATATTAGACAGTGTAGCTGTAAGTAGCTAAGTCCTAAGGTCACACAGCAAGTTAGTGGTACTATGGAGACGAGAATCTCAGTCTCAATGGAGTGCCCCCTCCAACAGCAGCACAGTACAGTGGTGAGAAGTGCAGAGTCAGACAGCCCGGGCTTCCTTACAATTCTGATCTGTGGCCTTCCTGCCTTGCATTGTTTCCTTAATGCCTTGCCTCATTTTAAATGAGGTTACAGTTTTGATCTGTTTTCCTGGTACACTTTTCACATCAGAGGGATGCTATTCTGCTCCTCATTCTTTTATCTTGCAACTCTGTATGGGATTTGACCTTGATACTTTTCGGTTGCTCCTTTTTTTAAATGCAAAGTGAATTCCTCTTAACTTGCAGGAGTGGCTTTTCTAAAGCCAGAGCTCCCTCTTCTGCTGATTTCAGGTAGTGTTTGAAAATACGAGGGCGAGTGTTCTGCTTTTGGGGTTCTGCTCCCTTCCTCACTCTCACCTGGACCTTCTCTTTCCTTCCGCTCTACTGCCCCACCCTGCTCAACTGTGCCTCCAGTCCCTGAAATTACTCCCTGATGTGGGGCTCCATGTGCCCCTGGGGGCTGGAACTGACCTTGGTTCTCACCTTTACTGGATCTTAGACAAGTTTCTTGCCTTCCCTATGCCTGTTTCCTGGCTAATAAACTGGGAATGGATAGGGCATTTACTCAAGTTATGAGGGCTGAGTTCATCGTAAAGCACCTGGAACAGAGCCTGGCTCTTCAGAAGCACTGTGTCTTATTGCTGAGGGAGGTTGGCCTGAGGCCGCTTCCTTATCCATTGAGGGCATGTGACCTAGCACCAGAGGGTCCCTGTCTCGCCTCGCATCTCAGCCTCAACCCTCACTGTTTACTGGTCAGGTATGTGGCAAGTCTTTGGTTGCCCCAGCTGTGGGGCTAGAAGAACAGACAAGAAAGGGGCATCTGACAGCCGAGTGAAGCCTTTCCCAGCTGCTCCTTTGCCAGGTTCTCTGCAGGGTGGAAGCCCGGCCAGGAAGCCAGATGGAGCGAGAGGAAGAGCTGGGGCTGTAGGCGGAGCTATGGACAGGGCTCCATGAGGACCCACAGGGAAGATTTGAACTCTAGGTTATGCAAGGCTGGGAAGCAGGCTCTGGAAAAAGCCTCCAATGGCTCCTTGTTGGATGATCCCTCCCACCCCCTATGGCTGGGGCCTCTCACCATCTGTCACCCCAGCTGGACTCAGTCAGCACGGCTGAGAGCCTGGCCCAGCTCAGTGACTCAGCTGCGAGTCATCCTTTCAACTGATCAAACTGGACTTTTGCCTTGTTCTGAAGCCAAGCCCATGCCAATAACCCTTGTTGCAGTACCAGGACTTTGTCTTACTTCCCTGACCACCCATCCACCATGCTCTAACGCTGTCCCTTCCAGCTAGATCATCTGCTGAGTTCACCCAAGAACAGACTTTGCATTTTCACTCACCATCCACAGAAGTGAGTTTCAATATAGGGTCTCTCAGAAGATTCAGAGAAGCGATTTGACTCAGACAGCATGAGTCTCAAATTTAGACTTCCTGTGGTTTACCAGGTGACATATATAGTTAGAGCATTTTACTTCTAATATATCAGAGCCCTCGAAAGACAAGAGTTAAGGAGTCTGTTGACCTTTGGAAGGTCCTGCCCTGACTTGGGTGTGGCCCCAACACCCCAAATCCACTCATCGCTCTCCCTTTAGTGCCTGCTTCTGAGGTCTGTCCTAGTCTGCTCTCTGGGTACATGTCCAGGTTTGCCTGACCACATGTCCCTCAAGTGTCAGGACGCTCCTGTAAGAACCAGTCAACTTTCACCCAAAGTCTCAGAGGCCAGCAGCTTCCTGGTTGCACCACACCTCCCCCCTCACACACCAAGAAGGTGGGGTACTGGGTGGATGAGCAGAGAAAACAGCCCATAAGGAGAAGCTGGGCTCATCCTCTAGTTAAGAGACAGCTCTTCGCCTGTGTCTTGGCTCAAAACTAAACTTAGGCTACAGTAAAATTTAAGTGAGTGACGAGTCACTACATATCAGAGATCTTCAGGGTCAGCTGTGAGTGGCTGACAGTGAATGTTAACTGATGCCCAAGTGACCAGCTTGTGTATTGGTCTGCAGTGAGCAGCAGCAGTAGCCTCACCTGGAAACTTGTTAGCAATGCAGAATCTTGGGTCCCAACTGAGCGCTGCTGAATCAGTTGGCATCTTAGCTAAACCCCAATGATTTGGGCTCGAGTTTAAGTATGAGCAGCTCTGGTCTTCCGCAGCCTCTCTCAGCCCTGACTACATTAGAATCACCTGGAGATCTTTTGCAACCACCCGTCTCTGGGGGTTCTGATTTCATTGGTCTGAGGTGAGGCCCAAGCATTGCTATATTTAAAAGCTCTCTCCTGATTCGTACAGCAAGAATTTTAGTCCTGCCATTGTCAGCATGATCTCGAGCCACTTGCTAGCCTCTGAGCCTTACTTTCCTAGACTTCGAAGTGGGAATAAAAGTGACTATTTCCTAGGTTTAGTTTCTTGAAATTAGTGAACTTTAGAAGGTTCAGAGACTGCAGGGTGCCTAGGAGGAGGAAAAACAAAGATGAGCTCAGACTAAGACTCCTACTCAAGGACAGGGAATTTCATTTATTCTCCCTTAGTCCCTTCACCCCCAGGGCCAAGTAGTCCCCTAGCCGACACAAGCCCCCTTGTCCCAAGTCCCAGACTCCTGGTCCAGGCATGCCTGCAGTTGGAGCTGAGGTGACTCAGCCTTGCCACCATCACCTCTGTCAAGCTTAGGTTTAGAAAAATGCATGTGAAGTGCAGCACAAACAGGCGCTCATTCTCCCAGTTTCCTTTCACTGATTTTACACATTCTAGTTTTTGCTGGGAGAATGCAAGAGTAACATTACCCAGGTACTGCAGAGAGGCTGTTTTCATCAGCTTCCTGGTTTAGGGAAATTATTTCCTGCTGTAGAGGACAATATGGAAATTTTTGAGGATTTGTCTCACATAAATTATTTAGCAGCAATATTTTAGGAACTTTTCTTCCTAGGAAAATCTTGTCTGAGCTCCAGCCCAACTGGGCCACTTTGTGGGAGGAGCGGCTCTGCCAGCTCAAGGTGCCTCCTGTCCTGCCTCCCATCTGACCTCCTGCATGCTGCGAATTACCATCCATCACTGATAGCAAGGATTGCTGAGATTCAAAGTAACCCAGGAGCCAGGCTTCAGAACCCCTGGCCCAGATCAATGTTTGTCTTCTAAACTCATCCAGTCCTAGGACCCAGCTGGGAGTGTTCCCAGGTCTCACAACGGACCAAGGTTTCCAGGAGACTCTGGAATTTTTACTATTGGCAAGTGCCCTGGATAACGGCTCCCACTTATTAGAAACAAATCCGCCAGACATATTGTTAAATATCTTTAATTAACTCATTTAATCCTCACAAGAACCAAGAAGTTAAGGAACTTGTTCAGGATCACAGAACAATCAAAGTTCGAGGCCGCTGTTCTACCCCAGGTGTCCGGACCGCAGAGCCTTCAAACCAGGAGCAGCTTGGCTTCTCTCTAAACCTAGAACAAGGACTTGGGTGGGGCTGCGTACTCTCCAGGAAATAGTGCCAATGGCAATTCAATGGTGAGCATTTTCTGCAGCCTGGGAGAGCAGCACCCACAAGGAGGCCTGAGTTACCACGGAACCCTCAGGTGGCTGTCGTACCTACTCATGGCTTTGGAGAGTTGCCCTACCAGAAAGCACCAACCCCGGGCAGGCTGCTTCTGGGCAGTCAGTTGGCATGTCTCCTGACAGCCAGTCTTTCCCCCATAACCCAGAGGTCCAGCCAGGCAGGGAGCAGAATACAGGGGACATCTGTCTCGACTACCATCCCCCACCTTTCCAGGCTTCACTCCTGAGATCTGAGATCCCCAGAATTACAGGTTGGTGGGCCCAAGCTTTGTTTTTTGACTTTAAAAAAATACATTTTTAATCCTCACCCAAGGACATACTTATTGATTTTGGAGAGGGAGAGAGGAAGAGAAACATCAATCGGTTGCCTCCTCTATGTGCCCTGACCAGGAAGCAAACCCATGATCTTTTCACTTTACAGAACGATGCTCCAATCAACGGAGCCACACTGGTGAGAACTGAGCTTCCTGTTTTCTTTCTGCTCAGAGATGGGGGATGGGGGTGGGGGATGGGGGGGTGGGGAGGCTTGCTCACCAAACTCCACACCTTCTGGAAATTAAGCCTACCTTAGGATGGTTCTGCTAATAACTTCTTAAATGAGCTACAAGGCCCACAGCTGGCATAGCCCTGAGCAGGGCAGTATGAAAACCTCACTATTTGGCAAGGTTGAGGGATCTCAGTGGGGACAAATCACATTCTAAGGGCTCAAGCGGACAGGCCAAAGCCTAGGTCTCCAGTCAGAGAGGCCAAATGAGGACAGCAGGACCCAATCTAATTCCAGAAGGGAGTGTGAAAAGACTCCTTAAGCTTCCCTTATCCTAACTTCTGATGTGGGAGCTTGCAGTCAGAGAGGTCTGAGATTTTGGAGGTGAGGGGTGTTGGCAAGGAGAAACTGATCTATCTTTACCTCAAAAGACAGAAAAACTAAAACAAGGAAAGCAAGATCTCTAAAGGCTAACCCTCCACCCATCTTCCCCCTGCTCTGCTTCAGAAAGTTCTTACCTGCCCCAGCAGAAGGAAGGCCCTAGAAGCAGGACAAGGCTAGGGAGAGCCTTGAGGGACACAAGGTTCCACCACTGATTCGAGGTTTTGGGCCCAGTACGAAGTACTCACATCCAGAAGTGTGGCTGACTGCAACAGACTCCTTGGATTAGGGAAAACTCAGGGACCCAACCCAAGGGATCACTTCCCGGCAGAGGAGGGCAGGGCAGGGCAGGGCAGGCTCAGGGGTGGGGCTTAGGCATTTAAAGGGCCCTCGCAGCTGGTTCTCTTCTCTGAGCGGCTTTCGCTGCAGCTGAAGGTACTGCAGCTCATTTAACACTCAGAGCCAGCTGGCCCCGTTGGAAAGAAACTGGGAAGAGTCAGTCAGAGGACCTAAGGCAGGCGCTTGATTGAGTTCACCTCTGCCCTGTAAGGCTCTAACTTCCCAAACTGCGTGAAGACAATCCCGCGCCTCCACAACTGTCTGGGCCCCAGCGGAAGCCCCTCCTGTAAGAGAAGATAACTTTGTATTTTTTATTTTAGATTCAGAAATTTCAGTCCAGGTTTTCAAATAAATGTTCAACAGAAAATATAAACACACACATATGCCCTCTTTCTGGCAAGGTGCTGTGTTAGGAGCTTGGAGTTTCTCTCCTCTTCCCAAGTTTCCCAGCACCCTGAGTTAGGGAAGAAAGGCCCCGGCAGCACCAATCAGTATTTCCGATGCCGGGGGAAGAGACTACTCCCTGAGGACCGGAGTGGGGGGCTGGTGGGGCCAGGGTCCTCTGAGTCCAGGCTGAACAGGTCTCTGCCAGTACGAAGGATCTGCTCCTCCAGCTTCTTGTGTCGCTTCATGTCCGAGAGGACTTTGTCCAGGCGGGCTTCCCGTTTCTGGCTCCGGGCTGAACTCCCTGGAGAAGGGGAAGGTAAGAAACGTGGAAGGGAGTGAGGCAGTGTACGCCTGCATGGATATTAGTAATCACTTGTGGAATTACCAGCAAGGACCATCCCAGGCAGAGGAAGAGCAAGTGCAAAGGCCCCAGGGTAGGGACGGGGAGGTCTGTTAGAAGAATGTACAGAGAGCTGGGAAGACGTGAAAGATGAAACCAAAGAAATGAGATGGAAGCCATGATAAGGGCTTTGGATCTCATTTTAAATGGAGATGCCTTTGGGAGCCTGGGGGAGGGGCGTAGGATTCTCTCAGCATGCTCTTTCCCCTCTACCCGACGACGACGACGACAGATCAACGAGAAGTCAGGAATGGTTCTAAAGGTAAATTCTGGGAAGGCACATGGGGTAGAAGGCGGATTAGGAGATGTACACAGCAGTATAGGGATGTGGGTCTAGATAATAAAGAATGACCGGGAAGACTTGGACTTCTGGGGAGATGGAGATAAAAAAAATGGGAGCCATGTCAGAATTATCTTTGATATTCTCTTAAAAGAATGTAGGGTTATCAATTTAAGCTGAAAGCATGGCCCCATTGTGTGAATGCTCTCCTGCAGCAACAAGGCATCAAAGGCCTCCTTTAGGGAGTCACTTTTTGGGTAAGTGGGAGCAGAGGCCCCCCACCCCTTCCCTCTTGTCAGTACCTGGGGTGCGTCTCCGATCAATCAGGCAGTCCTTTGGTGTCATTGGCTCATCATCGAAGTCAAATTCTGTAGGCATGCGTGGTCTGGACAGGTGGACAGAGAATGAAGGATGAGGGTGGGCTCCTCAAACACCCACACATGTGCTTCGCCCAGCCTGCCAGCTCTTCCTCTCCTGCTCTCTTCCCACCCTCCATTTGCCATGCTCCTGGGTCCCACCTCCCCTCCCTACTTCCTCCTGACTTCAGGGGAGCAGCCCCAGGAACAAGCTCTAAGGGGCTGCCCTCACTTTTCCTCTTCCTCCTCTTTGGCCTCTGGCTCCTCATCGGATCTCTCCTCTTCACTCTGGGCCTCAGGCGTGGGTGGCCGACGGGGCAGGATCTCCGCCTGAAGCTCCAGGGTACCGTGGGCAGCCAGCAGTTCATACAGCCGCTGGATTTCGGAAGGGGAGGGCATCCAGGACTGCCCATCCGCGGGCAGCTCCACCTCCTCATCGCTGCAGGGCACGCACCAGTCCTCGGATTCTCCCTTGGCATGCTCTTCCCCCTCAGCGCTGGGGACTTCTCCCTGCACCTCCTCGATCCCAGACCCCTCACGCTCG
Source organism: Mormoops blainvillei (assembly GCA_004026545.1). NCBI lineage: Eukaryota > Metazoa > Chordata > Mammalia > Chiroptera > Mormoopidae > Mormoops > Mormoops blainvillei. The sequence goes on along the minus strand of PVJD01003513.1, from coordinate 10,232 downwards.
GCCTCCTCTCGGACTCCTTCCCCCTCTACCTCGGCTTTATTGGCCGAAGCCGAGGGGACTCCGGTATCGCCCACGGCCAGAGCTTGGAGGCCGGAGGTCACTTCCCCTTCTTCAGACAGAGGGGCTGCCGTGGAGGCCGCAATATCTCCATGACCCCGGACAAGGGACATAAGCCACTAGGGGAGGAACCCTGCGACTATAGGAGAGGCAGGAGTACTAAGCTGGGGATTCCCCCGACCCTCAGGAACTGGGCTCCCCCAGGGGTGTCCCCAAAGACGTCTCTCCAACCAATCAGACTCCAACAGCGGTCCCTGCGACCACACTGCCTGTTCCCAGGAGGGGGCGCTCGGTTTCCTCCGAGGACCCCGCCCCACGGATTCAGATCCGGTACTCGGATGTTCCCAGGGAACGGCAGAAACCACTTTCTCGGCCAGACCGCTCTTCTCGCCTTAACACCGCCCCTCTCCCCACCTCGCAGTTCCGCTACCTCAGCCGCCGTACGCACCTGGAGCTAAGAACTGCCTCGCAGGCTGCGCAGGGTCACAGTACGCAAGCGCAGAGAGATGGCGCGGAAGGCTCCGCTCTAGTAAAAGCTACTTGGAAGAGGAAAGCAAGGGAAGGCTTGCACATGCGCAGGTAGGCGCTTGGGCATTACAGGCTTCGGCCCACAGTAAAGATGGCCGTCGGGTCAGTGCAGGCGCATACTACCTAGTAGGTTCTCCCCCAAAGAGGCAGTACTTCCGCACCCGGTGGCAAACCGACGGGAGGACCAACTGAGGCTGGAGGCGAGTTTCATGCAGTCTCCATTTATTGGTGTTTCAGGCTCATGCAGCATCCGACATACAAAAAGGGAGAATCAGTTTGATGTATCCTTTTTTTTTTAGACTTTTAGGTCCCCCCCCCACACTTTTTTTTAAAGGAAACAAAAAACCCGCTAACTCCGAACCGCGTCGTAGGTCGGTCTCCGCCTCCCTAGCGGACTGTGGCATACAATACACCTCCCTCCTCCTCCCGGAAAATAATTAGGTATATAGATCTCCGCCCCACCCTCGCTGCTTGAAGCCTAGGGGCTTTGGTCCTATTTGGGGGGGCTCTTCCATTACAAAGCACGTGAGTGACCTCAGCCCCTTATGCGTTTACAAAACTCGCCGACAGGATTAAAAAGCCCGGGGCGGGGTTGGGGAACGGCAAGTCAATTCAGGCAAGTCAATTCAGGCTGACGGCGGAGGGTCAACGGCTGCACCTCCTCCCTTCTCCCAGCTGCGTGCTTGAAACTGCTCACCACTCCTGCCCAAGTCCCCAAACGAAACCCGGCTTGCCATATATGCGACCCTGTGGCGCCCTTTAGATATTCAGACCTGGGTGGTCCCAGCAGAGAACAGCCCCGGGCTAGAGAATCCGCTCCTGACATCGCAGCCCTCCCCCAGCCTGATCTAAGTGCTGGAGTTTTTGCAGAATACACGGTGGCAGGAGGGTAGAGCGGAATCCTTAGGAGAGGAAAGGATGCTGAGGGGAGATGAGACAGGAGGAGGAAGGGGGCGGAAGGTGTGTAGTGGAAAGGAGAAATGATAAAGGAGAGAAGGAAGAAATGGGGAAAGATGCAAAGACAGTGAAAGTTGGGGAGGGAGATCAGGGTTGAGATGCCAGGAATTTGGGAGGTGGGTAGAAGTGCAGGAAGGATGGGAGGTTGAAAGAAGTGCAGGAAGGATGGGAGAGATGAAAGAGGGCTGAAAGCAAAGAGTTTGGGAGATATCGAGGGAGGTTTCCAGAAGTGCAGAAATAGGGAGGCCAAGAGGCTGGACTGGCTGCAGGCAGAAGTGCAGGGAGACTGGAAACAGTGCAGGGAGAAGGGAGGCCTACAGTTGGCAGAAGAGCCTGGCAAGATGCAGGAGCAGGAAAGAAACTGTAAACAAGGCTGCTCAGGCTCCCTTGGTCCCTATGGGTGTGGGCCTGGGCCATCGATTGGGCTCCCCTCAGGGGAACAGGGGAGGATGGGCCCAAGGCAGCTCCCAACAGGAAGAAAAGTCTTGGAATGCAGGGCAGAGCCCCTCACTTATACACTGTAGAAGAGGAGAGGGAGGGACAGACAGACAGTTGGGGTAAGGGGGAACGACAAGGAGAGACAAAGGAGTAGAGGACAGACAGGAGGGGGGAGGGCAGGAGTTAGTAAAGCTTCCCTTGCCAACCCTTCCATTCCTCCCAGCCTGTCCCAGATCCCCACTCACCGCCTAAGTTGATGACGCAGGAGGCGATGATGATGAGGACCCCCCCTACCAGCGCCACGATGCTTAAGAGCTTGGCCACGCGACCCAGACGCTGGGCCCCATCCACATCCCCCTGCTGCAGACTGTTCCTGGACTGAGGTTAGGGTGAGGGGTGGGGTATCATGGCCCAGGTCAGGAGAAGCCAGCCCAGCAGGGATCAGGTGAAAGAGTCATCCAGAGGAGACAGGCCAGCCCATGGTTAGGGAGGAAGGAGAGAGGTAGGGGGAGGAGGGCACAGGTCAGCAAGGCTGTGTGAAACACGCCTGGATATCCCTCCCACCTGAAGGGATGGGGCAGTAGTGGCTCAGAGGGTGAAGTCCAAAGGAGAGGCAAGCAAGGCCCTGTGACTTGGAAGTGAGATCCATGCAGAGGGAAGGCCAGGCTACTCCTGCAGCTTTGTTCCAGTGCAGGAAGCCAGGGTCCCATGGGGCTCACCATGATGGCATAAGCGAAGGCCACAATGTTGACAGGCCACATGGGGCAGAAGCAGGACAGGATGGCGAGGATGATGTAGTCCCGAGGTTTCTGGGTGCCTTCACCCCCCTCTACCCCAGACCCTGCTAGCTGGGAGCTGGGGTGGCGGCTCAGGCTACCTCGGGGAGATCCTGGACGCCCACCGTGAGCCCTTCCTAGTCGGTCTTCCTCAACAAGCTGCTGCAGCATGCGGGGGGTGGCCCCATTGGCTGGGGGAGGTTTTGTTGAGGGTGGTGAGTGAGGCTGGGGGGATGGGCCCTCTTCCCCATCACCAGCCTGCAAGGGAACCACTGCCCCATTCTCTTGCTTTCCCCCCATATCCTCAGTCAAGACCTCAGTGGTGGGGTCCTCCTGGGTAGGAGGCTCTGTCTGAAGGTCTGGTTTGGGGGTGGGCTGGGAACCTGACTGGGGGTTCAGCTGGGAAGTGGGCTCTGAGGCTGGCTCAAACAGGCCTGCAGACTCCAGGTTGGTCCCCTGGTCTGCAGTGACCTCTTTGCTCACTTCTGGCTTGGATGCTGGCTCTTCGCATGCTTTTTTGGGACTGGAGTTGGCCTTTGGTTCCCCTTCTGAGCTTGAGTTGAGGTCTTTGGCCTGGGCTGTTTCTGGGGCCCCTGTTGGGATCTCTGTGATTTCTGGAGACATTCCAGCTTTGGGCTCTGAGTCTGTAGCGGCCCCAGTGATACCTGGACCTGACTGCAGGGCCTCTGGCTCATCTGGGACCCCAGCTGGGCCCTGGAGAGGGTCAGTTTTGGCCTCAGAATGGCCAGACCCTTCTCCCTGGGTCTGGAGACCCTCCTCTATCCCCTTCATCTCAGAGACCTCAGAGCTGCTGGCTGCCATCTTGAGATGGGAGAGGGGAGAGGGCCTCTGAGGGAAGGATGGAGCAGCAGAGACAGCAGCAAATCCTGGAAGAGGAGACAGGCTTGGTGTGAGGAGGAAAGAGGCGGCTCTCAGGACTGCAGCCTAAGAGGGCTATGCTCCTGTCTCAGGGCCAGCCTTGGGCTGCCTTTGGGGAGAGGAAGAAAAGTTGCCTTGGGGTGGGACATCTCTGGGGAGGAGTGCTCTGCTCAAATTCTTCTGCTTGGAGAGCCCTGGGAAGATTAACCCTTTTGTAAACAGAAACCTCCCATGGTCTCCTCCTGGGTACCCCCAACAAGATCCAGCCTCCCAGATCCTAGCAGATGCCCCAGCACCTCAAAATCAAGCTGTGCAGACACAACACACTCTAACAGGCAGACTAGGCAGAGGCCCCTTACTCACATTCCACTCCGCATCCTCTCCTCCTACCTGGGTGCCAGTGGGTGCGGTTTTCTTGCTGCGTGTTTGGGGGTGCAGACGCCCCCGCTCCTCCCTGGAGGTACTGGGCATCTCCTCTGAGCCCCTCCTCAGCCCCTCTCCCAGGGATTCCCTTGCCTCCGGGGTGCCCCCAACGCCTCCTCCTTCCATTGGCTTGGCGCTCCCAGCACCACCAGCCAGTCGGCCAGGCGCCCGTGTTCCCGTGCAGTGCAGCCCTCCCCGGCGTCTGCCTTCTGTCCGTCCACTCCTACCCGCAGCCTCAGTGCATCCCCATCTCACCTGGACTCCGGCCTCCAGACTGCTCCGGCGGCTGCTGCTGCCACCGCAGCCGTTGCCGCCGTTGCAGCAGCCGCAGCCCAGGAGGGAGCGAGGGAGGGAGGGAGGTGGCGGGTCTCCCCTCCTTTCTGCTTGTCCCCTCCTCTCAGGTCCCCTCCCCTACGCTCTCCTGCCGCACGCGGCTGCCCCCGCCCCCTCCAGGCCCGCCCAAGGGAGCCACGCGTGCCAGACCCGTGTTACCCAGGCAACCCGCTGGGGGACCACTCGCGCCAGATCCCTGCTCCTTCCCACGCGCACCTCCTGGGGGTATCCCCTTCCCAAGCCCCGGGCCCCTCCCGCCAACGGTCACCGGGGCCCTGGCAAAGGCAGGGTGTTGGGTGAAACGGAGAGGGGTCTGTGAGAAGCAGGCCCAGGGAAACAGGTGGAGTCAACCCTATGAGCAAAAGGGAAGGGAGATGGGGTAAAACTTGGGGAGGCTGTAGGATGGGGTTTCAAGAGAAGGGAGCCTTCATAACAGGAAGTCCCTCTACCAAGGAGGCAGTAGCAGAAATTGGTATGGGAAGGGTCCCTGGAAAGAAGAGGAACTGGGATGGGAATTCCACAGGGCAGGGCAGAGGCTGCAGGGGCACTCTGGAACAGCAGGAAGGGCTTGGGGCAGAGGAACCCAAGTGAAGACAGGGTGGACCTGCCTTCAGAGAGAATGGACAAGTGCAGTTCTTACTCTCAGCCTCCCTGCTCAGTCCTAGGGCCGACTTCCCCTGCATTTTGGCATCTACATCATCCACCATCACTTCTCAGGGCCTTAACTGTGTGCAGGTATTTGGGTGGGTTATAGCAACTATTTGCGTTTCTAACCCAGGCCTCCAAACCTACAGTAGCTGGCTCTTCTGGACCTCTCCGGATTGGGTATCCCCCAGAGACCTGGAGGTCCTGGAACTTGCTCTCCACAGCGTCAGGAGAGTTGGCCTCACCCTGAATCTGGGCAGCAGCCACTTGTGCTGCCTCCAGGGAGGGAGGAGCCAGAGCTACAGAAGGCAGAGCATGGCTGGGACTGACATTAGGCCCGAGAAGAAACCCTTTGGAGGTGGGAACAGGGGCCTTGATGAGAGCAATTCATTCAAGCCACAGCAGTTTTTATTTAAAATTTATTGTAATGGGATCCACGCAAGAGGGAGTGAAGGGTAGGGAACATGCAGGGACACAGGAACACGATGACACTGCCAGGGCCACAGCTTCTATCTTGGGGGAGAGAGATGAAAAGGCCAGGGCTGGAGCTGGGGTGGAAGAGGAAAGGGGGAGACACTGCGGCTGCCTTCCCCTCCCAACCCCAGGCAGCACCTCTAGTCCCTGGATCCCCCCATTTACCCTGGCCTCATAAAGTTCCATCTCTTGCCCTGCCTCTGGCCCAAGTGGCTCCTTCTTTTGCTCCCTTTGACTTGTTTTCCCCTGACAAATTCTCAAGTAGGATGATGCTTAGGGCCTGACCCTAAACAACCCCACTTTATGAAGGTACAACCTTTGCCTTCCCTGTTTCTGCCCCTTCTCAAATCTCACCTTTTCCCCTCTAGGACAGAATCTTTTGATTGCCCCTCCTTTCTCTCCTCCCTCCCCCTGGAAAAAAAAAAAAGCACCAACTCCCCAGGGAGGGGCAGCAGATAGTAGGGGGGGACTGGAAGGAGAGCAAGAAGGACCATCAAGGGAGAAGGTTCACAAATCCCTGGAAAGGCAAGGCAGAGGGTTACAGAGAGGAGAGGGGGTGAGGGCAGTGGCTGCTCCTGTCCTCTGCCACCCCTGCCCACTGTCCAGGGGGCTTCAACACAACCAAGGGGACAGGTGTGTATGGGGTCAGGTCTGATAGGAAGAGAGGAGCAGGAGAAACAAATCGTTAAAACCTAGTGAATTCCCCTAAGAAAACATTTCTTCCTCCTTTCCTTCAGGAGGCTCCTTGGGTGGTGGGGGAAGCAGTGAAGAGCTGGTGGGAAGGGAGTGGAAAGATTGTACCAAGGGACCTTCTTTCATTCTCCCCTCTCCCCTTCACCAACTTGGGAGTTCACCAGGGCTGGGAGGGAAGTGGCTGAGAGCTCACAGGCACCCCCTCAGCCCCCGAGAGGGAGCCCACAGCTGTGGGAGGGGCTGCCACTGATGCAGCTGCAGCTGCTGCTGCTGCTGCTGCTGCCGCTGCCGCCGCCGCCGCCGCCGCCGCCATTGGACAGACCTCACCGGTACCTGGATGGTGAGAAACACCAGATCACAGCGCCATCTGAATGGCAAGAACCTTGCTCTTGCCCCAGACTCCTTCCCAGACTCCCTCCCCTGGGACACAGCCGTTGCTCACTTCCTGTTTGGTCCCCAAAGGCTTTGGCCTGCATCCTAACCCAGTTCTCCTGAAGGGCCCTCCTGTCCCCAGCAATCTCCCTAACATGAGTGGTAAGATGGACATCCCTGACCTTCCTGAGATCCCCTATTGGGCCCCTTGAGCCCCCTTGTCCCACACACACCATCCGTCCCCCCCCAGCCATGCCCCACGCCTTGCCTGGTGGGTGCAGGGGTCCCCCTCAGCAGGTGGACTGTGGCTGGGGGGCATCTCCCGGGACAGGGGGTGCGGCCCCCCCCAGATGGGTCTGCATGTGGCCGGCCAGCTGGGCAGGGGTCTTGCAGTGCACGCTGCACAGCTTGCACAGGATGCGGTCAGCCCGCGGGGCCTGGAGCCCATGGTCCTTCACCGCGTGGATGCGCAGGTATGCTGCTGTGGTGAAGCCTATTGGGGGGGGGGGGTTGGGATGGGGGGGGATGGGGTCAGCCAGATGGAGACCCCAGAGACGGGGTTATTCTCCTAGGCTGGGGATGCCTTCCTCAGATGGTGGCCCTGTCCTCCTCCCACCACATCCTTGGTAACCTGGGGCCAACTACTCTGTGGGGCTGGTAGGGCACAGTCCCACCCTGAAATTGGGACCTGGTTGAGTAGGGTCCGCTCCTTGGCACTGGTACCCAGGACCCCTTCTCCATGGCTATGGGATCTCTCCTGGGGTGACAGGCCACTGATTCCTAAACACTTGAAGGGTTGACCCTCGGTAGAGACGGCTGTGTCCCCTCCCTCCAGTGTCCCATACAGTCTCAGCCCAGTTAGTAAATAAGCAAATCTATTTATAAGCAAGTTTTTCTGCTACTGAAGGAGGGTGCATGCTTGTTAACCCCCTGCCAATGTACTCCACTTGTCCCAGGAGCCGAAGATGAGAACTTGTGGCTGCATAGCTGAAACTGTCTCTCAACCCTTGAGCACCGGCTCTCTTGACCACTCCTTCCCCAAAGCAGCCATGTCCCACTCCCTTCTCCCCACGTACACCTGGAAGTTGTCCCTTTCTGGTAGATCATCTCTTCCAGCCATAACCTCTTAGAACTAAATGATGTCCAGTGGTCCCAATATCACTTCATTTGCTTCCTAGAGGGCTCTAGACGCCACAAGCTCTCAGCTACTGCACCTTTAACTCACATCTGTGGAGGGGCCTCTGGCTTTGTCCCCACCCCTTTGTCCCTGGCCCTCCCAGCATCCCTCAGCATGTACCTTTGTTGCAGAGCTCACAGACATGATGAGGGCCCTGGCTGTGCACCTTCATATGGTCCGAAATATAAGCCGAGCTCAGCATCTTGCCACATACGTGACATGGCACCTTCTCCTCATGTCGTACTGTGTGCGCCCGCAGTCGATCCTTCGTAGCAAAAGCTGCCTCACATTTCTGGGGAAGGGGGAGGGGTGTGGGGGGGTGTCAGGAGAGTTAAAGCTTCAGGGAGTTGGGGGGGGCAAGAGGTTAAAGGAATCAGAGCCTTGGGGATCTTTGATCTGTAGGAAATGGGAGTGAGACGATGAGGCCTTGAAGAAGGGATGAGAAAATGGAGTGAAAAAGCAAAAGAGAGAAAAAGGGGGTCTGAGAGGCTGAACTCAGACAACTATAATGAGGATCAAAATCATGAAAACCAAGACAGGAAGAGGTGGGCTTCCTACCTCACATTTGAAGGGCCGTTCTGTTGAGTGCACTTGTCTGACGTGACTGTTGAGGTGATCCGGCCTGGGGATATGTTGGGGGTGGGGTTAGGGCCCTGGGGTGTGGAGACGCCCCCAAATCTGCCTATCTTAGTACAAGAGGCCCTTCAAAGATCCCTGAATTTTCTCCCAAGTTCGGGGCTTCAGTCCTATTTAGGCAAGAAATCTCTCCCCTGCCTTGTCCACGCCAAGCTTTCCACCAATCCAAGGGCCCACCTCCTTTGCTAAGGACCACCCCCTGCTCCCTGGTAACCCGGAGAGGCTTTTCTCCCTCCTCCCTGGGAGTGGCTCTTAGTCCCCATCCTCAGAAACCTCCTCCCTCCCCACCAGCCAAGGCCAGGCCACCTCCATCGCAGTCCCTCCCTCCCCACCGCCTAGTGAGCGGCCGAGGCCCCGTGCACACCGGGAGAAGCTCTTGCCACAGTGGGAGCAGTTGTAGGGCTTGTGCACAGCGCCGTCATGTGAGCGCACGTGGTAGCTCATGCGGTCCTTGCGCTTGAAGCGCTGTTGGCACACAGGGCACTGGTAGGGCTTCTCGTCGGAGTGCGACAGCTTGTGTCGGTTCAGATGGTACACGTCGCGGAAAGCCTTGCCGCACATCTCGCAGGCGTGGTTCTTCCGGATGCGCTTTCCCGAGGCGGTGGTGGTCACTACGCCACCGGCTGCCACTGCGGCCGCCCCGCCGCCGGCACCCGCCTCTCCCCCTCCTCCACCAGCTCCACTCAGCTGGGGCACGCTCAGGAGGCTCAGGGGCACCATGGTGGGCATCTTCATAGCACCCGAAGGGACCCGGCCGGCCTTGGCTCCCGTGTGGATGGCCTCGTGCCTCCTGAGGTTGTAGCCGTTCTTGAACTCCTTGGCGCACAGAGCGCAGATATAGGGCCCCTTGCTCTTTGTCTTCTTCTCCAAGGCAGATGCAACTGGGGCCACGGCGACCGTCGAGGTTGGGGCTACGACGGCGGTGGCTGCAGCGATGGTAGCGGCAGAGACAGGGGGCGCGGCCTCAGCAGCGGGCGCCGACACCGGCGGGGGTGGCGGAGGGGGTGCGGGCGGCTGCTTCAGAGCCGCTGTGTCCACTGTGGAGGCGGCGGCCGGGGTTGGGGGCGCCGCAGCAACGGCGGCGGCAGCGGCAGCAGCTGCGGCCGCAGCCGCCGCGGCTGCAGACTCCTGGGCGGCGGCGAGAACCGGGAGCAAGTCCACCTGGAGGGGCTCGGCCGCCTGGGCCTGGGGCGTGGGTGGGGGCGCCGGCGCGGCCTGCGGAGACAAGGCACCATGTGGGCCGCGGCCGCTGGTAGGCGCCCTCCCGGCCCGGCCCGGCCCTCCACGGCCGGCCCCTACTCACCTGGAATGGACTCTGGGCGCAGCCCTGGGAGGCAAAGAAGCGGGACTGGAGCTCAGCCCCGACCTGCAGGGGGTTCTGGGCGTGACCCTGAGGTGGCGGGAAGGAGTTCATGAGGCCGCCCACCCCCCGGGAGTCCAGGCCCAGCACGGGGAAGGGGGGGGCCAGCAGCGTGCAAGGGAACACGGGGAACATGGCCTCGGCCACGGCGGGCCCCCTGGGGCTCAGCGGGGGCCGGGGGCGCGGGCCGCGCGGGGCCCGGGCTCGGGGCGCCGCCCCCGGCCGGCCGGGCTGGGCCGCGCCGAACGCATGGCCCGAGGGCCGCCCCGCCGCCCGCGCACCCCGGCCGGCGGGAGGGAGGGAAGGAGGGCGCCTGGCTGGCCGCGGAGCGCGGCAGCGACGGTGGGGGCGGGAGGCCCCCGCGGGGCCGAGGACCGGGGGCGGGGGCCCAGGCGGTGGCGGCGGCGGCGGTTGGAGCCTGGCGGGGCGGGGTGGGGGGAGCGAGGGAGCAGCCTCGGCCCCCGCCGCGCGCGCGCCCAGCCGG